>JASDDO010000010.1:258178129-258339990 GCA_030015575.1 Agapanthus africanus | reverse complement strand
AGTGTAGCCTATGATATATCTTGTATATATACGATACTATGTGTTATGTGAACGTTTATGATTATCAAGATAGGTTTTAGGTGTTCATGGGTTAGTTTTAAGTGTAATTAGAAGTAACTTAGTTTAGCTTCTTAGTCATAACCCTAGAGTAAAGATTATACCTACAACACACCCACTCGCATGCATTTTACTTTCTTGTGCGTAAATGGGGATATAGATATTTATATATATATTTATATATATATACATATATGTTTATGAGTTTGTGTGTGTGTGTGTGTGTATACACATACATGTATAATGAGGATAGTACATGGCACTCGTACACCAGCACCATTACCGATGATGCATATGCCACACGTACACCTGCTTGCCCGGCTCACACACATCATCATCGGTAATTGCCATGTCACGTACACTTTAGAGAATATTATTTCGTTGTTATCTCTTGCTAGCTGATAGTTCCGATATATCATTATTGTGCTGGTTTAGATGTTGCATTTATTACTGTAATTTTTCATGTATATTTATTTATTCATTTGCCATGATATTATGGGCCATTCGGATTGCCAGAGCCCAGTATTATTGTTATTGACACTTTATTTTGGGATTTCGGATTTTCCATGAGATTTCTGGATTTTAAGAAACCACAAAGAATTATAAACTCATTTTCATTTCAAAAGATAACAAGTGCGGTTTTCTCATGATATGAATTGAGATATTTCCACCATGAGTTTTCTCGGCTCTTGAGCGATATTGTACACCCGATTCGAAGAGGAGGAGGAACCGTCTGTGGGTGCATGGTGGGCCCGGTGCGGTACCCCGAGCAAGATGGTCGCAGATGATGGCGTTGAGCCTGACAGGGGAGAACTACCGACCGGTGATTGTATTGTGACTCGACGGATATCCGGTGGATACTGATCGGGAGTATGGGCCATTCCGGATTACCGGAGCCCTAGATATTGAGATTTGATGATACGGGCCAGTCTGGATTGCTGGAGCCTAAGTGTAGCGTCTTGAAAAGTCGTTTTGGTGTTCCCTGAAATTCGGTGAAAAATTCGGTATTTTTCCGAAAACCGTCTTTCTTGTTTCTTCAAGAAAATACATCAAAATTTCAATTAAAACCCCCCTTCATCTTTCTTTTCCTTCACCTCCCGAGCTTGGATCTTGATGCTTGAGGCCATCATTTGGAGCAAATTTATTCTTGCTAGATCTCAATTGAGGTATAATTTCCATCAAGTTACTTTCTTTTTTTGCTAAATTCCTTTAATTATATGGTATTAGTGTTAAAAGATAGCTAATTTCTAATCTTGTTTTTTAAAAAGAGTAGTTGTTTAAACTAGGGTTTTGAAGCCATGATAGCTAATTAGATTGTTTTATAGTTAATCTAGTTGTTAATTAACTAATCTATATGGTCACCTTGTTTATGTAGTCTTCAATTATGCTAATTTACTTAATTTTAGAAGTGTGATTTGGTTGTAAATTGTTATTTTAGGAATTTCTAGAAAGGGGTTAGTGTATGGAAATGGGTTGTGAAACATGATAATGAGTTGATTAGGGTTTAGAAAAAATTATTTAGTTGATTAAACCTAATTTGTTATCTAGTTGTTTGCTAACCTAATCTAGAAGGTTAACTTGCTAATTGGATTTGAATTAGTGTTAGTTAAGTTTTTCTAGTATGGATTTTGATTTGCAATTGCTTTTGAGAAAAATCAAGAAAGGGTTGGTTGTGGAATTTTGGTTTTGGAGCATGGTTAATGTGTTGAAATTTTGTGTAGTGGTTATCTAATGGTGTGACTTGGGTGATTATGCTAGATTGTAGTCGTTTTGTCGCAAATCGGCGATTTTGCACCGATTTTGGAATGCAAATGCTACTAGTTTTGTTATAAAATTATGTGATGAATTATTTTTGATATCTTGATGATTGTAATGGCTTGTCCTACGACTTTTAGGATGCGTGAGTGTGGATTTTTGGGTAGTCGGGTTTTAGTTTTGCCGGGCGACCAAATCGGCGTTTTTTTTGGCAGTTTTTGTGATTTTCGCGTGTGTTCCGTGCCCTTTGTGCACGTTGTGCCTAGCTAGAGAACGTTTGTAGTTTCGTTTGGTTTTGCGTCGTTCTTGATATGTAACCTTATATTTGGTATTGATGTAAATTCCAGGTTCGGTCGCGGAAACGTCAGACGCGGCGCGAAAGGGAAGGCGGTGATTGGACACAGCTAGCCAGGGATCCCGGTGAGTAGATTTAACATCTACGGGGGGACGATCGTTTGGATGGCGCAAGTCCGCCGATAGATTTAGTAAACTGAAATATAGTAAACCGGATAACCACTTGTGACATTAGAATAATATTACTGGCATGATAATTGCTGCAATTAGATCAATATGTTTATACCCATATACGCAAACTCAATTGTAGGACACATGCACCATTACCAGGTTTTTATATGCAGCACGAGCACTATTCATGCTTACACACACACCCTGGTAATTGCCATGCCACCACACTAGATAACTTTTTAAATTGAAACCTTTTACTAATTGATACTTAAACTGGTACTATTGCCTTTAATTCCTTAAAAATGAAACCGTAGTATTGCTATTCATGTGCATGTACTTCATCATATTAATTGTTCATGCTTAATACATTAATCACACATCGCAACTTGATTATTGAATCATACGCATCCATTATCATTGATATATGCACTTATGAGGATTTCTTGAGATTTTATGATATTGCTGGATTCGGGGGAAAGCCGCAAAGATTTCTAAACTTATTATATTTTTAAAATATGTAAATTGCGGTTTTCTAGTGATGTAAGTGTCGTCCACCATGAGTTTGCTGTGGATTGGAAATCCGTGTCGAGGAGTGGAGGAACCGGCACGGGTACATGGTGGGCCCGGTAGGGTACCCCGGGGCAAGAAGCTCGTGGTGCTGACGATGAGCCTGGCAGGGGACGGATTACCTACCGGTGACTTCATTGGGCACGGCGGATATCCAGAGGATACCGACCGGGGCCGCGAGGGGATGAGATATTGATATTGAGATGGGTCAGCCGGATGGCTGAGGCCAGAGACACTATGACATGGATTTATGAGATTTGAGACAGCTTTTGGGTGTCGTTGCTGGACACCGATTTTCGTCGATTCATTGACATTATGCTGGCATTCTAAAAGAGTTTCAAAAACAAAAAGAGATAAAATATTTCTTATATATACCTATTGAGACCTCAGATATTCATGTTGCATACATATTCGTACACTGATGTTGTATACACACCTGCTAGTGCATCCAGTCATACCTGTATTATAGATGCTAGGATGCTTGTGTGCATGCATACGATAGCCTTTGTAGATGTTATTTATTACTCACGAGTTGGCAACTCACCCCCGTTGTGCCACAGTCTTTTGCAGGTCCGCTCCGTCAGTTCAGTAGCGGCGGGCGCACTTGTTCTTTTCCCTCTTTTGCCTGAGCTCGAGATTTGCTCATAGGTGGGTTATGTTATTTATTTTGTACCACCTTGTATATTCTTGTATCTAGTGTACTCCATCTACTGTTTCTACCAGTTTTATTGTATATTGACCTAGAGATGAGACTGTGAGGTTTGTGGACTTTATGCTGTATTTTGGGGTCGAGCTCACTTGAGTCGACATGATGTTTTCTTATGCTTTATTATGATTTTTTGCTTGTCATTTTATATTGCATGGGATTTGTGACCGCCTTGTGGCGAAGAGCTAGCTCCCGCTTGGGGATGCCCTATTTTGTTGGATTCATGTATATTTTTGTTGTACCCATTTTGGGGGCCAGTATTTACAAAGGAGACTCTGCCGAAATTTTCGGAAAAATTGGTATTATTTTTAAAAAGGGTTTTACATGACTTATTTGATAACTCGCTTTCAATTGATTGGGTTTTCTTCACTCTTTTGCTTAATTGGTTTTGTTTTCTGGGCTTTGGCTTACTTATTTTACGGGCGTCTTTAGACGTTTCGTAAACTTAAGTGCCAGTCACGTTCCGTACCCTGCGGGTCGTGACACTAAGATATTGAGACAGCGAGATATATATTTTTTGTCGATGCTTGACACTGTTTTATGTTGATTTCATTGATGATACCTCGATTTTTATATACATAAATCTCTCTGAGATAAGAAAACAGTTTTCTCATTTAGATGCATTCTATTTTCATACATTCATACATCATATTTATGATATGTTGCTACCTGAGGCACTGACACGAACACTCGGTATAACACTTATGTATAGTTGTTTACCCTTGCCATTATTTATGCTTCAGGCCTTATTATTCGAGGATATATTACTATCGTATGACCTAGGATAGAGTCATACATGCGATTTCAGCTCGGTGATGTTTTCTACTCACTAGTTGGCAACTCACCCCCGTTGTGCTACAGTTTCTTGCAGGTTTTGCCGTACAGGTTTTCTTGGTGGCTTTGCTGGCACACTACTTCATTCCGGGTGATTTCTTTGGTAGGTAGGTCCACTCGCATCGTGGTCACTATTGTACCTTTTATTTATATTCAGTTGTATCTAGTAACTCCATCAACCACACTTGTTTTATTTATAACCTTAGAAGACCTGTTGTATATTTTTTTGACCATAGAGTCGCGCGTTGTATTATTATGGCTTCTTGATGATTTTGAGTTTCTTTTGAGTTTTGATTCTCGCCATTCGGCGTTGTATATTATATTGCTTGCGTGGTAGTGACCGCCAATTGGCGAAGAGCTAGCTCCCGCTTGGGATGCATTTATTCATATTATTCATGTTGTACCCCTTTGGGGTCAGTATTTACAAAGGAAACTCTGCCGAAATTTTCAGAAAAGACTTAAGATTTTAAAAATGCATACTTCGGCTTGTGTCATTAAAACCACTTGCTTCAAAATAAGTTTTCTTCACTTCTTCTTTAAAATGGTTTAGATTTCTGGGATTTTAGGCATACTTGAATTAGATGGGGTCATATAGACTTCATATGATTCAAGTGCCAGTCACGTGCCATTTCGGGTCGTGACACTTGGTATGCTAAACTAAGTAACCTAGAATGAGTAGAGAGTGATTTTGGGTAGCTATGTCTCATTAACCCATGATTATCAACACATGATACACTAGGGTTTTGAGAGAAAGAAGGAGAGAGCAAGCTTGAGGAAAGAGAAAGTATTTGTGTTAATGATAATATAAAATAGAATGGCTACATTATATATGACCATAAGCATGGCATGGAAAATATCTCATCAAAATATCTAGGTAAAAAATATCTTATGAAAATATATAGAGTGAAAAAGTCAATCCAAGTCAAATGGTCAATCTAAGTAGCCATGCCACAAATTATCATTTACCAAAAATAAAAATATCTTTTATCCACCTCATATTTGTTTTGACTAAGTCAATGGTCAAAACCCTAATGAAATGTCTCCTTCAATACCCCCTCTCATCCGTATATACATACCCGTATCCGTGTTCCGAAAATCACGATTACAATAAGACAAAACTAACCCAATAATCGAATACTAGGATCCGGCTTAAACCAAATCCCACTAGTATTGTCCGCCCGAACATCAAACGCGCACAAGTACATGTATGTGATCGAACCCTGTCGTAAAACTATACGACCTCTACATCGTTTCGCTCGAAGCTGGGAAACCCTCTGTGTGGGACTCTAAAGACTCGACACTACGCTGGCAGTGGGTTTAACCACAGGCCGTAAGAGGTACTAGCTATACGTAATGGTCCACGGGTAGATGTCGATAAGAAGGCTGACGAGCAAGATCATCCAAACTCCTACCGAGCCTGTCTGTGACAATCTCCGTACAGTCCGGTCTATTCGTCTAAGAGTATCGCATATCGGGCATAGGGGGCGGTAAACGTCAGACCCCTAATAGCGGTATAAGTCGTGTCTAAGTACAGTCCAAAACACCCTGAGAAACTACTGGATTACCTACCAGTAAATCTCGCTTTCCCTGGCCAGGGACTTTGTGTAATGGCGTTCCCAACACAGTGCGATATCAACCCCCAATACCGGGAGAGACGAATCTTATCTAACTGCCACTGCCTCCAAGTGCTTCGGGACTGCACCCAACTACTACCATTTTGCACGACTCAATAGAACCGTGGTAGGGGAGCAATCTAAGAACAGTAGAACACACTTGAGGTGAAGTAGCAGTGTCAAGTCGACGGACTAAGCTGTACTCATGTCACCTGGGAACTACTACCTGACCATAGGTATAGTACCTACCAGCAGTTCCCCACGAGTCTTGTCCGATGTACTCGTAAACTAATGAGCACCTGCATACTATCTCCAGTATGACGTACTAATGGCTGTGGGACAGACCATCTCCCCTGCTAGGATGAGAAGCGTATACACTAGTCTACTCTGGAGTATCGATGCCCCGTCTCGATAATCCTACGACTAGGGACCTATATAAGGATGTGCTTGTAGATTACCCAGGCCCCACTAGTGTGACAGCCATTACAACGCTGGTAATCAAGCAAAGATCCTAAGGGCTATACTAATATGTATAAGCGATATGATAAAAGAAACACATGCACATATTGAAGTAGAAACAAACCAAGTAGCATACTACCATTTTGAGCAAGACTGTCAATACTACTATGAATATCCCATGCTTCCATTAAGTAATATACAATCCAGTATGATACATGGCCTCTAGGGCATATACACTAACACTTCTATCCGAAACTGGTCAACCGATCTCACATCGGAGCATCCGACGAACAACGTCCTCTCTTGCTCGATTTACTCTAGATCCAACTAAGATCCTTCAACTGGAATTCTTCATCTCAAATGAGCCTGCATCGGCACATCAAATTCGATGAATCATATCAGTCGCTCAACTCGAGATAGACTAGCTATCTCCTGCCACATCTTTGCCTGAAAATTCCAGCGATTTCAGCTCATAAACTCTGGACACGACATCCAATCAATATCAGCAACATCTGGGTCATCTGCCTGCACGGTAGACAACATCACGATCTCTGAGGTAGGCTAAACATCAACAGTCCTCTCAATCCGGCAGCCTCTATCAATGGCCCGATCATCCGGTGCAAAACTGAACACTCGCCTCAAACGAAAGGTCAAAACACCAACACTATAACTACATGTTTCTATGTCACCAGAAAACCTCATGTGTTGGGATTCTTTAGCACCTAGCCTAGGGTTTGCAAGCATCACACATGCCACAACAAAAAATTTAGGGGGTGCTAAGCAATCTAACCTAAAGATCATACTAGAAAACTAGGGTAACCAATCATGTAATCTAACATTACAAAGAGAAATGAATGAAAATACAACCTTTGTAGATCCGGTCCTTCACTTATAAAGCTCCGTGTTGACGTCCCTTCGCTGCGATCATCGAGATCCCGGACTCTAGTGATGGTTTCCCCGGAGAAATGAACGGGTTAGCTCGTTGACTTCGAGGCCGAAGATGATCTACGTCGAGGAGACTCAAACTCAAGCTCCATCTTCACTAGGTCATGAACATTGTGAAGAGAACACCCTAAACTAAATGGCAAGCAGTGGAGGATGATGAAATAGGAAATGGGCTCACTTTAGATTTTGATTTCTCTCTTTGTTTCTTCACTTCTAAAAATCAAGCATGGTTTTCTTCTTTGATGAAGAAGAAGAAGAAGAAAAGAAAGAATAATGAGAAAAGAATAATTAGTGAAGATAATATCATTTGCAACCATGGGTGAGTTAACCTTTATAGAGACTAAACCATAGTTAATTATAATGCTTTGGTTAATAAATATCTTGATCAAGAAAAAATAAGTGGACTTTGGCAAAGATGCTTCAAGCTTCATGAAGCTCGAAGCCATGACAAAAGAAGCCATCATTTTGAATAATTAAGGTAAATAAAAACCTATATTATAATTAGCATGGTTTATGTCACCCACCCACCCATGTTTGCATGTATCATCAATCATGATACAAACATATACACAATTATATATCACATATATATTTTGTGCACATCAAGTGAGAAAATCAATCTTAAGTGAACAAATACTAGTTAATGTAAAGTAATTTATCAAATATATAATTATACATTAAATGATTAAATCAAAACTTCATTAAATGATCCGGTAATATCGCATATAACCGACTAATGTCTAGTGTATCAATATATCGAATCAACACATGATTCGGTAACCCGGCTATATCATATATAACCTACCGATGATACAAATCGCGAGAATAGAATACAGTATCACATACTGGTATTATTCTCGGTCCCGCGCATATCTCATATGCGCTCCTATTTCGTTTCTCTTGAGCCAGGAAACCTCTGTGTAGGACTCTAAAGACTCGTCAATAAGCCGGCAGTAGGTGGTGATCATATCAGTCACCCATAAGCCGCAAGCGGTCTGCTAAACGTAACGGCCACCCGGGTATTGAGCGATCAGAAGATCAATGAGCAAGCCTGCTGACACTCCTGCGAATCCAATCAGTAACACTTACCGCACAGTCCGGTCTGTTCGTCTGATATGTCGCATATCTCGCCTAGGGGTGGAAAACGTCAGACCCCAGTAGCTTAATAAGTCATGCCGATGTAAGGTCCATAACAAGCGTGAAACTACTCATAACACTTACTAGTAAATCAAATCAACCCTGGCCAGGGATTCCCAGTTATGGCCAGTCGAGCATAGCGCAACATCAACCCCCAATACCGGGAGAGACGAATTCCCTCCTATCGCTCATTGCCTCCATATGAATCGGGTCTGTACCAAAAAGCCACCTGTTTGCACGACTCAGTAGAGCCGTGGTAGGGTGGAAATCAAAGCACAATGGGAGACACACAAGACTCTATGACGATCTCGGGTCAACATCCTAAGCTGTACAAGTTTCACCAGAGAACTGCCATCTGGCGTGATGTATTATACCATCTGGAGTTCTCGGCGAGTCCGTTCAGTGTACCCAGTCTCCACTGAGCACCCGCATACCATCTCTGATGTCAAACACCAATGGATATGGGATCATCCATCGCCCATCACATGGGTCGAGAAGATATTCGCTAGTCTACTCTGGAATATCGATGCCCCGTCTCGATATTCCCATGACTAGGAACATTGAAGGATGTACTCATGGACTACCTAGGCCCCACTAGTTTGATCTGCATCATAATCCTGGAAGTCGAGTACACATCCTAAGGGCTTTATCAACATGTAACAGAGAGACAATAAGTGTACATGTTAAGTTAAAGAGCAACCAGATAGCGTACTATCATGTCGAGCAAGAAAGTCCTCCCTATATATGTCACATCATCCACTATAATGTACATCTCATGTACAGTAATGGCCTCTGGGGCATACATATAACTAACAATATCCCACTTGCACTAGGGCCATCTGTAGCATTGGTTGCAGTATCTCATACTCAACAATCCCATAAAAGTTATTCTCTGGGAAAAAGCCTTTGTGAGTGTATCCGCTGTGTTGTCCTATGAGTCTACTCTCCTAACCTCGATCTCCCTGGAGATCAACTATCTCCATGATCAGGTGATACTGCCTTGGAATATGTCTGGGTCACTGATGGGACCGGGGTTCCTTAGCCAAAGCCTCACCTCCATTGTCACACAATAGTATGGTAGGAACCTAGTTCATCTTATGAACTAATATATACCCAAACTGCCTCTTTGGTAGTATCTTTTATAGCGATGTCACCAGCCTTTATCGTCTTGTTTGCCACGGCATCTAGCTTGGAACTCTTCTAACATACCGTCCCTCCACTGAGGTTGAAGACAATGCCTGTGACTGACATTCAGTCGTCTTTACCACCCTAGAAGCTATCCAGTGATTCTCCTCAGGATCGATTGATACCAAAACCTAGCATTTAGGAGGTATCACCTAGATCCTATATGGAGAATCCTTGTGATAAGAGGAGATTGACCGTGCACAGCATAGGAAACTCCTTTCCTATGAAGAGTATGTTGTCCACGTATAATAAGAGAATGACCACCTTACTCTCTACTACCTTTTTGTATATACAAGGTTCATCTGCCATTTTGATGAAGTCAAACTCTTTGACTACCACATCAAAACAGATGTTCCAACTCCGCGATACCTGCTTTATCCCATAAAGCATCTTGCACACGTTTCAGCTGCTCCCACTGTCTATGAAGCCATCTGGCTGTGTTCTTATAGACGCTATCTTCTAAATCAATATTTAGAAAAGCAGTCATGACACCCAACCACCAGATATCGTAGTCAAGGTATGTAATAATGGAAAGTAGGATCTCGATGGACTTAAGCGCAGCTACTGGAAAAAGTTTCATTATTATCCACGCCGGGTCGATGACGAGAACCTTTAACAAGTCTAGCTTTGAAAGTCTCAATTTTTCCATCTACACCAAGTAATCTTCTCAAGATATACTTGCTCCTGATGGGGATTTAACCCTTCAGATATAGCAACCAAAGTCAATACTTTGTTGGTGTATATAGATTCCATCTCAGATCGCTAAGCATCCAGCCATTCTTACAGAGTCCTCACTTTTGATGGCCTGCTCGAAACTAGTTGGGTCATCATCTCATGATGCATTTCTCGCTCCCACTGTCATCGAGAAACCGAAGTATCTCTCAGGCGGATGAGGAACCATGCTAGATTGGCGGAGAGGCTGAGGTTCGTCGGGGACTATTGAATCCTTTGGTTCTACCAAATCATCAGCTGTAGTTTGTATAGCTGGAACTCCTTCCAGTTCTACAGAACTGACCTTGCCTCGAGATTGTCCGGATTTTTCTTTTAGACATAGGCCGGACAACCCAAATCTTAACTTCCTTAAGAGATGGGCTCTTCCCATACCATATCTCATATGGAGTGGTAGGTGCTGATTTGATTTGAACCCAATTCAGTAGGTATGCATCTTCATAAGTGCATAACCCCCAAAGGAAACAGGTAACTCAGTAGTACTCATCATAGAGCGCACCATATCTCATAGGGTGCGATTGCTCTGCCCCGATACATCGTTGTGCTGTGGCGTATACAGAGGAGTAATGCTGAGAGAGAATCTTATTCTCCTTTAGAATAGCCCAGGAATTCCATGCTCAAGTATTCTCCTCCCTGATCTCATCACAGGACATAATACTTATACCCGGTTTTGGTTCTTTACTTCTATCTTATATTCTTTGAATTTCTCAAAAGCTTCAGACATGTGTTTCAACAGGAACATGTGTCCGAATCTTGAGAGATCATCAGTGAATGTAAGGAAGTACAAAGAACCAGTCCTGGCAATTGTAGACTGGGGACCTTCATACATCACTATGTATCAGTCCCAAGAGTTCACTAACTCTTTCTCTGTTTCCAGTAAACAGAGCTATGGCCATCTTATCTTTGTGACATGACTGGAAAGTTTCACAAGATGTAAATTCAAACTGATTTAAATATGCATCTAAATGTAACTTAGCTAGTCGGGTCGCATTGATATGACCTAGTCTGCAATGCCTCAAGAAGGATTCGTTCATTTTTGAATTCTTCCTCTTGTGTGTGTTCTGTACGTTAAGAACTGTGATTTGATTTAGAATGTATATGCTTTTTGATAACATGCCTGAACCGATCAACTTTTGATATAGGAAATGTTCAAAACATTATCCAACAATACAAAATTATATTCTTTCTTTAGTAAATAAAGAGACTGATATGATGTTGTATATCAGGTTCGGTATCTAATAACATTAGTTCAGAATCAATGTATTTAGTAATACAGGGTGATAACTGCCAAGAATTTGGCTGCAACAATTTCACCGTTTCCAACTCTTGAAACTTATCACCCATTCCCGGTTCTCTATCTATCTGTAGCCCATGTAACAGATTACATATACGGGATCCCGATCCGGTAACTCATACCCATGACGTAGAGGATATTGAGGAACAATTCTTGGTAATTAACACACCCGAAGAAGATGCATCATCATGCACTTTCTTCGTTTGGGCGGCATGGGAATCTTGGTATTCCCCTATTTCCTGCTCGGTCTTATAACAGTTATAAGTTGGAGCGGGATCAACGTTCCCCAGTTCAGTATAATAAGCGGGTCCGGTCAATACATCCATATTATTATCTTGATTAAGGCATGACATGGTCGCTACCTGGAGAGAGAGAGAAGAAAACAATCTGCGTACGCTCTTGCAAGATTAAATTGGTTATATATTTTATCTAATCAGGATGGCTCCCACTGTTTTTATCAAATCTTCCTTCAAACCCTAAAAGGAAAGACTAGCCGGGATTAATTACACTCTACAAGTTCGCCAATCTTTCAGCCAGGCCAGTGCCGGTACTTTGAGGGAGGTTCCCCGTGCTTTCGCACGGACCTAATTAAAATAAACCTCGTTTTCCCAGGGGCGTAACTCCGTTGACACCTTTCTAGACACCTACTTGATCGGCTAATTGTAAAGTGCAAAACTCTCCCAGGAGTAACAATTACTCGCAGTGGGTATCAGGATCCAACTATCTCATAGAAGGTATGCAATCTCATTGCAAATTTCAACACTTGAAACTCCCGATAATGGTTTTTACCCCTAGCACCTATGACCTTGGCTATGGTCAACAAATCATAAGCACTAGTCAAGTTCTACCCATCATTTCGTGATTAATTAGACCCACCCACATGACCCTTGGCTAAGGTCAACAAAGTCACATGACTGTCCTAACTAATCGCATCATATGAAGTGTCGGAAGACATCACTTATCTACCGCACACTACGCCTCGGCTATGGTCGACAAACGTAGCACGAATACTAAGTACTCTACTTCCTAAAATGGCAGAGGGTTGCGGATGGTTTTTAAGAAAACCTTTAACGCTTTGAACTTGATCTTGTTGCAGAATCAAATGGTTTTAAATGGAGTGTTTTTTAGGCTTTTGCTAGTTTCGCTAAAGATGTCACTCCCGGTGAAGGGATCTCGGCTCTTTCCTCGTCGAATGAGGTGCAGGATATTCACAATACCACTATGCAAAGTAAGAACTAGAAAAGCAATCAAAAGACAAACCGAAGGTTGTAACATCTGCTAGTTATTGCTAAAGAGGTCACTCCGGGTGAAAGGATCTCGGCTCTTTCCTTATCGAATAAGGTGCTGGATGTTCTACAAGGAATACCGCTATGCAAAGCAACAACTAGAGCTACCTGATTTTTGAAATTCGATTCCACAACATCTTTTAGGTTTATTTTCTTTCATTAATCTCATTAATGAATGTCCCATCATTTAAGTCATCTAAACATCACAGATAAATACAACGTACGCTTATGCCATCCGGATTCGCCTCGATGTCCCATCATGCACCGTTAGGTTTGGTAACTAACGACCGAGCGGGGCAGGGCTAGCGCGGGTGTTAAACATAAGCAACGTCTATATAATATATCATATATACTATATACAGTATCTATCTGAACATATCACATGATCATATCACAGATAACGCAGCAGAAAACATCATATGAAATATTGGATATACTAGGATGTCCGTGTTTTATTTTGAGCCTATATAAAACACGGATTCCACGGTCGTGATGAATAGACAAACCCATATCCCTAGACCCCTATGAGAGCGGCAAGCAACCCTACTAATTCTAGAGTTAGGAGACCCGGACTCGACCCCTCGAGATGGTCTCCCACTAGGCTCTAGAACCCGGTTACTTGTGCTCCCCGCCTTGGGTCTATCCTAATGCGGAAAAGTAAATAATATACATCAACGGTGACATCTTCCTCAACCCGGAAGTGCCCCAAATAAATGAATATTACATACAAGTTTTTACATGAATGAAAATGAAAAACACTCATCTCACATAAAAAACCCCGGCTATTCAAACACGACTATCCAATATAACATATCCAGAAACACATAACATCACATGTCATCAACGTAAGTAAATATGCGTATCCCAATTGTCTTTGACGTATAGCAACGAAACCGGCAATACCCAACATATTACACTTACGGTCGCAGAAAATAAAATAAAAACTACAACAGTTGGAATCCGCAACAACCATAGATATCATAAACCCGTAATATCTCATATTGCGATTCCACGCCTAACCAAATGAATTCCTCAGACATCGCATGCCTAACAATTATAAACCCCGCATTTTAGTCTCGATATTGAAAACACTTTCCAATAATCAGTCGGGCAATTCAAAAAGATTTCCGACATCCCGATCGAATGCTCGTCGGAAACTTTAGTAGACGGCCGCACCCCCCGATACAGACGACGAAGTGCACTTAGGTGGAACACCGCGGTCGCGAGCACCCGGACGGATTCTTTTTGGCTACGGAGTTCTCTTATAGTCACTTGGTCGAGGTCATGGGGCGTGGCTATCTAGTAATGTTACCCGGTGAGTATCCGAATACACAAAATGATTGCGACGGTCTTTTGATCGCATCAAAATCCTGTGGCAACCAATCAAATGAGACTAAATTGCTTGACTTATAAAATTCACACGTTGTTGATTCCAAGTATTGTATCACAATATACTAGACGACGTTTAAACGTTTCGATCGAATCAACCAATCCCCACAAGTCCCAATGAGCTCAACACTTGAGCGAAGTTAAAGTACCCAAAACGTGCCACAGTACCTACGATCCAGCCGTAGAAGGGGTAAACCAACGCCTCACCTATGACACCGCGGAACCACGGCAAACCTTAAGGTTCAAACCGCGGTTCCGAGGGCACAGAATCGAGTTAAGTTTTATGTTCTTCTAGAGGGTCCATAGAGTTACTTGCACGAACATTGAATGCAATTAACTTAGGAAAGTTCCAACATTTGGATATTTCAGAGGGGGTCATTGGGTGAATTTTGAATTTCGTTCGAAATGTTAAACACGGTCTAGGTTACCAATACAATGCTAAAAAGACGAATACGAAATACTCCACAAAGAGTCCATAATACAATTATAATCACATGAAAATATGGACTAAATAAACAATATCAGAATACCCAAAATTGGAGTAAAAGATCACTGGTGCAATACGAGGGGGAGTGGAGCCTAGGGGGTCGGCGACGCCGGAAATTCTTGAGCCGTCGCCGGTTTTTGTCCGAGCCCCCCCTCCCCCCCCCGTATTCCACCTGTATCCATAAAACATCCTAAATATCACTCTGCAGTTGTTTAAATAATTTTCAGGCCACTTTTCAAAAAAATTCCAGAGAGCAATATCTTGGGGTTTCCCAAATCGTATTTTGCGAGGGTTTTCGTTTTCGCATTATCTTAGCATCGTCTAAGTTTCTAGTTAGGCCCTGATACCATGTTGGGATTACTTAGCACCTAGCCTAGGGTTTGCAGGAATCACACATGCCACAACAAAAAATTTAGAGGGTGCTAAGAAATCTAACCTAAAGATCATACTAGAAAACTAGGGTAACCAATCATGTAATCTAACATTACAAAGAGAAATGAATGAAAATACAACCTTTGTAGATCCGGTCCTTCAATTCTAAAGCTCCGTGTTGACGTCCCTTTGCTGCGATCATCGATATCCCAGACTCTAGTGATGGTTTCCCCGGAGAAATGAACGGGCTAGCTCGTTGACTTCGAGGCCGAAGATGATCTGCGTCGAGGAGACTCAAGCTCAAGCTCCATCTTCACTAGGTCATGACTTTGTGAAGAGAACACCCTAAACTAAATGGCAAGTAGTAGAGGATGATGAAATAGGAAATGGGTTCACTTTAGATTTTGATTTCTCACTTTGTTTCTTCACTTCTAAAAATCTAGCAAGGTTTTCTTCTTTGATGAAGAAGAAGAAGAGAAAGAATAATGAGAAAAGAATAATTAGTGAAGTTAATATCATTTGCAACCATGTGTGAGTTAACCTTTGTAGAGACTAAACCATAGTTAATTATAATGCTTTGGTTAATAAATATCTTGATCAAGACAAAATAAGTGGACTTTGTCAAAGATGCTTCAAGCTTCATGAAGCTTGAAGCCATGACAAATGAAGCCACCATTTTGAATAATTAAGATAAATAAAAACCTAAATTATAATTAACATGGTGTATGTCACACACCCACCCTTGTTTGCGTGTATCATCAATCATGATACAAACATGTACACAATTATATATCACATATATACTTTGTGCACATCAAGTGAGAAAATCAATCTTAAGTGAAAAAATACTAGTTAATGTAAAGTAATATATCAAATATATAATTATAAATTAAATCATTAAATCAACACTTGATTTAATGATCCGGTCATATCGCATATAACCGACTAATATCTAGTGTATCAATATATCGAATCAACACTTGATTCGGTAACCCGGCTATATCATATATAACCGACCGATCATATAAATCGCGATAATAGAATACAGTATCACATAATGGTATTATTCTCGGTCCTGCGCATATCTCATATGCGCTCCTATTTCATTTCGCTTGAGCCAGGAAACCTCTATGTAGAACTCTAAAGACTCGTCAATACGCCGGTAGTAGGTGGTGATCATATCAGTCACCAACAAGCCGCAAGCGGTCTGCTAAACGTAACGGCCACCCGGGTATTGAGCGATCAGAAGATCAACGAGCAAGCCTGCTCACACTACTGCTAATCCAATCAGTAACACTTACCACACAGTCCGGTCTGTTCGTCTGATATGTCGCATATCTCGTCTAGGGGTGGTAAACGACAGACCCCAGTAGCTTGATAAGTCATGCCGATGTAAGGTCCATAACAAGCGTGAAACTACTGATAACACTTACTAGTAAATCACAACAACCCTGGCTAGGGATTTCCAGTCATGGCCAGTCGACCATAGCGCAACATAAACCCCTAATACCGGGAGATGGGAATTCCCTCCTATCACTCATTGCCTCCATGTGAATCGGGACTATACCCAAAAACCACCTATTTGCATGACTCAGTAGAGCCGTAGTAGGGTGGAAATCAAAGCACAGTGGGAGACTGTTCGTATCATATTTTTGCATTTTTAAACCGCCCATTTTTTATCACATTGCTTATAGGTAGGTACTCTTGATCCGTGTTTGCTAGATAATTGCAGGTTAAAGGTTCTCAGCTCTAAGCAGTGAAATTCAGGGAAAAGCGCGACAAATTCTGGATTACTGCCAACCACAGATAAAAACACGGGTCTCCGCTCTCTATCCGTATGTTGCCACACACCAGTTTAAAGGACAAAATGGCAAATCGATGGTCATTTTCATGCACAAAGCACAATGTCAACAAAAAATCCAAGATATCTATGCGGAGCTCAAGAAAATCATGGCAAAAGATCCACATCAAATCACCTTTTGACCTGATGAAATTCTGGAAGAAATGTGAAGAGCTTCTGAGAAAAAAAGTATACCACACTGATGTAAATAGCAACACAGAGAAGCCCAAAAAATATGATGAGCCAACTTCACTACATGGCCGCGGATCCGCGGCCAACAAGGTGACTCGGCCGCGGATCTGCGGCCGAGTTGACTCAGTGTCACGACCCAAAAATCTGACCCGTGACGACCCTAATACTACGCAACGCCAAAAGACGTAACGCAGTAAAAGAAAGCCAAAAACCCAGAAATCTAAACCATAAAAATACGGAAAAGATACTATAAGTTTCTGAAACATTTGAAATCGCAATCCAAATTCTTTAAAAGTCCTACTTTATTTCTTTAAAATTTTAGCAACACCCCTTTTTGTAAAACCAGCCAAGATGAATACAACACAAAAATATGAAGCTATAGCGAAGAAATAAGGACAATAGAGAGAAAGCTGTATATAAAAGACAACAAATCCACAAATAATATACAGTAACGTCCTCACCAAGTCTCTAAGTTAACAATATAATAGTCGATGGAGAGTACAAAATACAACGAGTGTACAAAATGAAATACAGATAATCATCTAACCCACCCAAGCAAAATGGTACTGTGAGCTGATGCGGTATCTATAGCAAAAGATGATAGATGGATACTGAATAGCCTGCCTCGACTACTCTGGGGAACAACCTGAAACACCTGTGGCACAACGGGGGTGAGTTGCCAACTCGTGAATAGTAGATAACATATGCAGGTAATCGCAGGAATGCACGTACAGCATGAATCTAAGATATGCGATTACAGTAATAACATGTCATGCAAATGCTGAATAAAGGAAAGTACACTAGCAGGTACAATCAATATATGAAGCAATAGTAACATGACAATAATATGCAATAACCATGCAATAGGGATGTGGGAATGTAAATATGCAACTATCATAAGGGTACACTAACAGGTACTACCAATATATGAATCTGTGCATAAAATAGGTAAGTGTGAGGTATGGGGTGGAATATGTCATTTCCACGGAAACCTGACATCGTGGTAGGATCACAATCGATCAAGACACTCAAATCCACAGTTCCTCAAATCAGCCCCCCAAACTGGGCTCTCACATCATATAAGTCTCACATCTCCTCAATGTACAATATCGAGTAATCTCCTATATCCCGAATGTACAATCAACAATCTCTTTCATATCCAATATCCAATCTCAATGAATCATCTATATCCCAAGTCGAATCTCAAGTAAGTTTTCTAACATCCTAAAGGTGTATATATATAATTGCAGAAATAAATATGATGGGGGCAATACACATATATTAGCGTCCCATTCCACTAATATTGGTGTAAGGGTATATATAACAACGGCTAATCCCCTGTTATATATACAAAGGTATTACAAGAAATATCATGAAAACAATGTGCCAAGCATCGACACAGAAAATCCTGATGGGTACGTATCATACACCGTCCCGAAAGCACGAGTGCCTAGCTCTGACCCTCGCCTTTCGATGTATGTATACGTGCATGACTCCCAACGGTGTCTCCATGACCCCCGCCGAGTCATCAGTACTGTCACCGGTAGGTACTAGCCCGCCTCCAGGCTCAATCGGCAAAATCCATCGATCTTCTTGCCGAGGGGAACCATACCGGGCCCCACCATGTATCTTCTACGGCCTCGACGCCTTCTCATAGGGGTATATACATATCAGCACCGATAAAGCTCATGGTGGATGCGCAAATATCATATCAAGGAAACCGGGTTTTTCAATATATGCATAATTTCATGAACTCCCGCGATTCCCAAATCCAGAAAACATCATCTAAAATCCCAATAACAATGCGCAAATCCAGGAATAAATATATGCGATATATCTGAAATGCGAGCATATAAATGAGAATATGTAGCTGAAACCAGATGTATGCGAAACCAATAAGGTACAGCTAAGTAACACCAGTAAAGGTAAATATGTAACTGCAACTGAATATGTGTGTAACATACAGGTGTAGCAATGTATAGGTATCTACCTATCGGAACTGATGTCGTATAACCCCCTGGGTATAAGAAGAATATGAGTAAGATATCCCCCGGTATAAGTAAAATATGTAGGTATACCTGTAGCTGTATCGCAAGGTGTAAATATACCTATCACTAAAGGTATGATACACTATAGGTATACCGGTAAGCTAGATGACATGTGTGACAAGCAACAGTATCTATAAGGGGTAGTGTGTGACATGGCAATTATTGACGGTGTGTGTAGCATACAATCCGTGCTCGTGCAACATGAACCGTCAATAATATGTGCAGTGTCCTACGGCTGCTAGTCACAGTACAGCTATATTAAGAAAACACAGTAAAGGCGCAATTCTACAATGACGTAGAATGTGCGACAGGTATTTGAATCCTAGCCCAGACGCAAAACACCATGCGGGCGATTCCCTGTAGATGTTAAATCTACTCACCTACGCCCCACGCTAGGTGAATCCTACCATCTGCTCCCCCCTGTAGTAGTGTCCGTAGTCCCTGCCTGCAAACCTGCAAAAAAGACACAAAAATCATATATAAGCCAAATATCCCGCGAAACGCGATATCGAACCAAAACGAGAAACTCGCGTCGCGAACTAAACGCGCGTGTGCACGATACGCTGAATCGTGTATGTACGCGTCTAAAACCATCGCGACATGCCACGATACGCTGGATCACAGAACCCACTCACGTATCGCGCGTATCGCGCAAACATAACGGACACAAAAACGATATATTGTCCCAGATTTTCCTACATGTCAAATCTTACAAAACTAGACATGCCAAAACACTACTATACACTGCAGACTACCCTACACAAAACCCTAGCATCCAACTCACCTTCCTGGCCGCAATTTGCGGCCAGATTGATGTAATTGGTGGCCTGGGTAGGGAGAAAGTGGCTCGTGTTTTGGTGGTGGTGTCTAGACCTAGTGTACATGCCCCAGTTTTCTCAATTTTAACCTGAAGGTCCCGGGTCAAAAGCAGATTTCAGAAACCCAATATATCGCTTAAAAACGACAATTTACACAAAACACAAACCCTATGGTATTTTAGGGAAGTCTGGGTCAATTCTCAGTTAAGGTGACCTTAACTAAACTAAAATAAGCTAGGTTAACTAACACAATCATCACTTAATCAATATTCCACACAAATCACCATAATCTAGCACTAAACTCATAATTAACACAAACCGACACCAACTATCACACAACTAAGCAAACTAGGAATTGGTGTTCAGAAATTATACCTTACCCACGACCCTAGGCACAAGGAGAAGAAGAAAAGAGCTGTTGTTAATGCTGGGGCTGTTGCTAATGTTGCTGGAGCTGCTTCTGCCTCTGTTGCTGCTTGCTGCTGATAATGATGATGATGCCTGCTACTGCTGCTGCCTTGCTCTGCTGCTGGAGCTGAAGTCTTGTGTGTGTGTGTGTGAGTGAGAGAATGAGAGAAATGAGTGAGAATGAGAGAATGCAAACAACCCCCCCTTCTCACTCTCTCTCACTTCAATAAAGAGGCATGGCTCTCTCTCCATGTAGCACCATACCCTATCCCTCTCACAATGTCAACATTCAACCAAATAAAATTCCATTTAAATTAATTTTCATTTTCTTTTGAAAAGAACAACCATAACTATTTAACCCAAAACACCTAAACAATAATAAAACTAGAATAAGCAATGGTTAAACCACAATTAACAACCTAGTTAACATGCACAAGTGTGTGTGTGCCTAACAAAATTCTAATAAAATACTCATTAAATAGGATAAAATATTTAAAACTTAATTTGGTAAACTTTTTATTAAAAACCACACATTAAAATATAATTAGCTACAAAACACATTCTAAGGTGTTACACTCAGCGGCTGCTAAAACTTTGGGGGCACTTTTGACATTTCATGTTGGTCCTGAATGTTGCCCTAGGGTTTCTGTTTCCTGTCTATAAATAGCCCAGAACAATGCCAAGTGAAGGGTGCTTAATTCCTGTGTTAGATTTTTGGATTTGTTGTTCTTCTTCCTCTTTTCATCTTTTCTCCATTAAAACTTTGTAGTGAGCTTTTATGAGTGAAGTGATGAATAAAAGAGTTCTTGTCTTTATCATGCTTTTCTTGTGATGTTGTTAATTATAATTGCTTGTAATTTTCATTTGCTAATCTAGTTGTTGTTATTTGTTGTTTGTTTCTTTCTTGTTCTATTTTTCTTTAACCTTAACAACAATGATGCTTAAGCTTGATCCTTGCCAAGGTGAGATCTCAAATAGCTAGTTGTAATCTTCTAACCTCTTTCTTTCTATCTTCCTCCTTTTGTTTTATTTTCCTTTTTCTTGTAATGGGTGAGTAGTTTTCTCAGTTGTTAGGGTAGAATAAGGAAAGTTTGAGAGAAGGTAATCTCTCTCACTCTTTTTTTTCCCAACATCTTAATTCGTACTCCCGTTAAGTGAACCACAATCCGCTCTCTACGGCACACTATCCTACATGATAGCGGTGATTCCTTAGTGAGACCGGTTGTGGTTGAATTAACCGGAGGTTAAGGCTAAGAGCCAAGAACGGACGAACAAGGACCAAAAGGAAGGAAGTAAGCGTTGGAAAGCCTAGCTTATACTCGCAAGTTCCTTCTTAGTCGTGCTAATCCCCGTTGTTGCCGATTACCGTAACACCGATATTAAGAGTGGCAACGAAAGAAGTGAGCGACTCCTATGTCAAACTAACCTAATCCTAGCCCTAACAAGCTCTCTTTATATACATTTTAGTACATAGTTAATCTCAAACAAACCTGGACATTTGGACTCAACTCGTTAAAGCACATAGAAAAAGATTCCCATCTCCCTGCGGACGACCCGTACTCAACCGGCTAGCTACAACTGAAACCGTCTTGATTGCGGTAATTAACTAAGCACGCAAAAAAAGCAACAATTAAATGGCGCCGTTGCCGGGGAGACGGTAGTTTATTTCCTTGTGTAATTTCGTGTTAATTTGTGAATATAAATATAACCGAAAAACAAAACAAAAAAAATATATTGTAAAAACCATCTTATTATTTTTGATAAGTTTTTGTGCAAGTGTGCAGGATAAAAAGAAGGGTCGAGTTCAGTGCCAAAGACGTGGGAAGTTAGACCCATATCTCGCGGCTACACCGCGTTTGATCAAAATGGAACCAACGGTCTACTGTAAAATTCTAGAGCAATCCCAGTAAGCAAATCAAGATTCAGGGGCTCCAAACAAGAAGAGGACACCCAACGCAGTACACTCCAGAAATCTGAAAGTACAACTCATCCATACAGCCGCGGATTCGCGGCATTAGGGCTTGTTTGGCCGCGGAACCGCGGCTATTTGCTGCCCTCAGGGATTGAAACTTTCTGTGAGTATTCCTACCTTTTTCCCCACTCCTCTGAACTCCACTGAACTGTATTTTCTGCAGCATTCTTTGCATAAACTCTCTTCCCCCTTCCAATAAATTGTTTTTGTGCAGGATTCTTTGCGCCACGCTAAAAAATATAAAATTGATTGCAGTTGATTGTTACTGCTTTGCATATTTTAATCGGACTTTAAGGGGCTTGAAACCAATCCAGATTGGGTAGGGATTTCATCACCCTTCCCAGGACCCCAGAAATCACGAAAGGCATATGCATTGACCATTATTTAATTAAAAAAATACTAGACTCAGCCCTAAGGACGTCGCGCTCAATAGGATAGAGGACTGGTTGTAGGCATCGGCCGTTTATCCTATCCTGACTTTGCGGTGTCTAGGCAAGTGTGTCTAAGGTAAGTGGTTACTTAATTAGGACCACTGCTTACGTAGTGGGGAGCCTCCCACTTACCTGTCACTTACCTGGCCGCAATTGGCGGAGAAGAGGCGGTTTGAGGTCCTATTTCTAGCCCTTTGGAACAGTTAGGAGCTGTCTAGCCGACTTAGGTGACCCTAGATATAGGTGTGATTGTGCATATTTTGTCTGTGATTGTTTGATGCCGTAAGTCTGTACATATTTCTGTAAAGCTATTTCTAAAAAGAAAACAAAACACAAAACAAAAACTTTTATAAAAACTTGCCCTTTGTCGCCAGAATCCTATTTTCTTACCACCTCCCATCGTATTTCTCCATTGACGTTTTCTTACCCTCACCTTCTCCGCTTTGACTACACTAAACTCGTTTAGTGTATGTCCGGTTAGACTCGGGACACTAGTGCCCGCCTAGTCCGCGTTACGTTAGTCGCTACCGACTACGCGATCGACTCAGACGTCAAAATGCCTTCCATGCCTCTTTCACCCTTACCTTTGCCGGCCAACTCGAACGTTAACCGGGATTCTGTTCACACTTCCTCACCTTCACTATCACCAACTTCTTCTTCTGCGATGTCAGGATTTAATCCTAACATCCCGTCAACTCCCCCAGGATTGATTCCACCTCCTATGGATGCGAATAACCCACAACCACCGCCTGTGGTAGCGCCACAGCGAATCGCGCTCCAGGATCGTTTCTATCCCACCCACTCCGCACTTCCTACCCGTCTTTCCCTTCCACCGGCCAATGGGGATAATTTCGAAATTAAGCCCCACTTCATTAACATGCTTCCGAAATTTCATTGGCTTGAATCTGAAGATGCCTATATCTTCATCAACAAGTTCGAGAATGTTTGTGCCATGATGAAAACAACCCAGCTGTCAGACGATGCTATACGTCTACGGGTCATTCCGTTCACTTTGTGCGATCTTGCTGAAAAGTGGCTGTATAGCACTTCTTCCCACTCCATAACCAGTTGGGATGAGTTTGTGAAAGCGTTTCTCAAGAAATTCTATCCAAATCATAAAACCGCACGGATCCGTAACGAAATCAACCAATTTGCCCAACTTCCTACTGAACCTTTTTGGAAGTGCTTTGACCGGTATAAAGACCTTGTTTAGTGCCCTCACTACGGTATCGAGAAATGACAACTTTGCCAAACATTATATGAGGGCCTGAATCCAGCAACCAAGCAGTTGTTAGAAACCATTTGTCAAGGCCACTTCCTATCGAAATCTGACGAGGAAGCATGGCAATTCTTCGACGACCTTGCAGAACAAATGCTTTAATGGGAGAGCACCAGACCAAGTACTTCTTCTTCTTCCTCTACTTCTACTGGTCTGTTTAGGGTAGGCATTCACCAACTCGATGTCTCTATTGCAATGAAAGCCGAAATGGCTGCAATAACAAGAAAACTTGAAGCGATAGAGAGAAAATTTTCATCTCCTGCTCCTGCCCCTGTTCTTCCCCTTCGTACCATTTGTGCTTGTTGTTCCGATCCATCTCACCTAACCGAAGAGTGTCCTTACAATTCACCATCTCAAGGACAGGATCAGGTTAATGCTGCATTTCAGCAAAGATCCAGAAACGATCCATACTCTTCCACCTACAATCCTGGTTGGAGGAACAACCCCAACTTCGCCTGGAATCAGAAATAGCATCAATTCCAAGGCAACAATTTCCAGAGGCCCCCTCCTCCACAACAACAAGCTCAGCAACAAACTCAACATCAATTTCAGCAGCCCTTCCAACCCCAGCCTTTTCAAAATCAGATGAACAACTTTGCACCCAACAATTCTTTTCCTCAAAACAACTTTGTTCCGTCAAACAACGATAAGGTTTCCTCGCTAGAACGAAGTCCGGAGGCATTTGTTAAGCAATCAACTCAATCCACCGCCAACATCCAGTCTTCCATTTAGTCTTTGGTGCAACACACTACCGCTCACGGGCAAAGGATCAAAACCATTGAAGCCCAGATAGCACAACTGAATGCGGCCTTAAGCGAGCGAGAGAAAGGGAAGCTTCCATCTTAACCAATCCCAAATCCCGGTCACCCACATAATGTACATGTTGCTCTTGAACAACAGAACCATAATGTGAGTGCCGTGACTACATTGGGATCTGGAAGGATGCTGCAAAACAACATTGGCACACGGATCGACGATGACACCCCGGCCGCTCCCGCTTTGTCTTCTTCTTCCCCTTCCTCATCTTCTGAGCCTATTCTTCATTCTTCAAAAGGCTCTTCTTCTTCTACTCTGAACGGACCCACATCTCACTCCACGAAAACTTGGGCTCTGGGATCCGTTTCAACTCCACAATCTTCTCCACAAACATTAGACTCAACCAATTTCAAAAACGTTCCATTTCCAAACCGGTTGAGGTCAAATAAACAAAATCCACAAATGGAGAAGATTCTGGAGTTATTTAAGCAGGTTAACATCAACATACCCCTTTTAGAAGCTGTCCAACAAGTCCCTTCCTACGCAAAAATCGTAAAGGACTTATGCACGAAAAAGAGGAAATCTCAGGTACCCAAGAAAGTTTTCTTAGTTAATACTGTGAGTGATGCTCCTACCCAATCTTTACCTCAAAAACGGAAGGACCCAGGCTGTCCTATGATTTCTATTACCATTGGGGATAAGAACATCAACCGCGCACTTTTGGATCTTGGTGCCAGTGTTAACCTGCTTCCGTACTCAGTATATGAGCAGTTAGGTGTAGGAGAGATGAAACCCACACACTGTACTCTCTAAATGGCCGACCGATCGATCACCCATCCTAGGGGTGAGCTAGAGGATGTGTTAATCAAGGTCGGGTACTTCATATTCCCCGTTGACTTCATTGTTTTGGACACACAGCCTGTAGCTAACCCCCAGAATCAAATTCCGGTGATACTCGGTCGCCCATTCCTTGCAACCTCAAATGCAATGATCAATTGTCGAAATGGTTCGATGAACCTATCTTTTGGAAACATGACAATTGAACTCAACATTTTTAGGTTGGGGAATCATCCCTCCGAACCTAATGCTCATATACTAGACGTTTGTTCAATCCAGGAGATCACCCCAGAGGACTGTGAATTCGAAGAGTTTTTGTTCGATCACAGCATTCTTGACGCCACTAGTGCGTTCCTCTTTGAACCTGCTGCTGCTTATGCGCCCGAGAATGACTACGGGTGTTTCACTTTCTCAAACGATCTTAGCCAGTCACCACCCGAGTTTGAATCCTTCGAATTTCCGGATGAGTTACCTGAACCATCCAACTCGGTCGCTTACACTCGTTTTGAACCTCTGCTGGAATCCTTTGAGTTCGAGACCTTTTCACCAATCTTGCCTTCAATCGTTTCACCTCCAACGCTCGAACTCAAGCCATTGCCGTCTCACCTTAAGTACGCTTACTTAGGTGAGAACGAGACCCTTCCTGTTATCATCTCGGCTTCTCTAGCTTCAGAGCAAGAGAAAGCCCTTCTTACGGTCTTGCACAGCAATAGGCAAGCCTTTGGCTGGTCAATGGCGGACATCAAGGGGATTAGACCCCTGATCGTTGAACATCACATTCATCTGATGGATGATGCCAAACCAGCAAGGGATCCACAAAGGCGACTCAACCCAGTCAAGAAGGAGGCTGTAAAAAAGGAGATCGTAAAGTGTCTGGATAGTGGTATCATTTACCCTATCACTGATAGCCAGTGGGTTAGCCCCATTCATGTTGTCCCCAAGAAGTCGGTCATAACCAATGAGGTGAACAAGTTAATCCCTACTCGCACCCAGACTGGGTGGCGAGTTTGCATCGTTTACAGAAAACTCAATGCCGCAACGCGGAAGGACCACTTTTCGCTACCTTTCATTCACCAGATGCTTGAACGATTGGCTGTACACGCGTACAACTGCTTTCTTGATGGCTACTCTGGCTATAATCAGATTCCCATCGCCGAAAAAGACGAGGACAAGACCACATTCACTTGTCCTTTTGGCACGTTTGCATATCGTCGCATGCCCTTTGGGTTATGCAATGCGCCCGCTACCTTCCAGCGGTGTATGATGGGAATCTTCTCAGACATGGTGGAAAAATTCTTGGAGATCTTCATGGATAATTTTTCCATTTTCGGCGATTCCTTTGATGAGTTTTTACTGCATCTCGACGCTGTCCTTACCCGGTGTAAGGACAAGAACCTCACTTTAAATTGGGAGAAATGCCACTTCATGGTGCTCGAAGGTATTGTCTTAGGACATATCATCTCGCAAAATGGCATTGAGGTAGATAAAGCGAAGATTGAAGTCATTTCCAATCTCCCTCCTTCCAGATGCGTCAAAGACATCCGAGCCTTCCTTGGCCACGTCGGTTTCTATAGACAGTTCATCAAGGACTTTAGCAAGATTTCTAGGTCCTTGACTCTTTTGCTGGCCAAGGACACGACATTCGACTTCAACTCGAGCTGTGTGACTGCGTTCGAGTCATTAAAAAGCTCACTCACTTCTGCTCCCGTTCTTTCTTCTCCTGACCGTACGCACCCATTTGAGATTATGTGCGATGCATCCGACTTTGCCATCAGTGCTGTCCTTGGACAACACATCGACAAGATGCCGCACGTAATCTACTATGCTAGCAAAACCCTGAACGACGTCCAACTGAACTATACAACAACCGAGAAGGAATTCTTGGCTGTTGTAATTGCTTTAGAAAAGTTCAGGCCCTACCTCATCGGCTCTCCAATCATCGTCTACACGGACCATTCTGCTCTACGCCATCTTTTTGCAAAGAAGGATGCACAATCTCGGTTGATACGTTGGATCCTCTTGCTGCAAGAGTTTGACCTTGTCATCAAGGACAAAAGAGGATGTGAAAACGTAGTCGCCGACCATCTCTCACGACTTACTTCTTCGTCGTCGCTTCAAATTTCGATCAACGACGTTTTTCCGGATGAACAGCTCTTGACAGTATCTTGCGAACCCTGGTTCGCGGATATTGTGAACTATTTGGCCACAGGATTACTACCGACTGAATGGTCAGACAGGACAGACTTCGATTCTTATCCCAAGTAAAACACTTTTACTGGGACGAACCAAATCTGTTCACGTACTGTCCCGACCAGATTATTCGTCGGTGTGTCCCTGATAATGAATTCAAGAGTGTGCTGTCATTTTGCCACGATCAAGCATGTGGCGGGCATTTTGGCCCCAGAAAGACAGCCGAGAAGATCTTGCAGTGTGGTTTCTACTGGCCACAACTCTTCAAAGACGCTCATGACTACTACAAGACTTGCTCCCGGTGCCAACATTTGGGCCGGATATCCAGGAGAAACGAGATGCCGCTCCAACCAATCTTGGTTGTGGAGATTTTCGATATTTGGGGGATTGATTTCATGGGGCCGTTTCCCAGCTCTTTTGGGAACTTGTACATCCTTCACTCTGTTGATTATGTCTCTAAGTAGGTCGTGGCTGTGCCCAGACGGACTAACGACAACAAGGTTGTCGTTAGATTTCTTAAGGAAAACATTTTCTCCCGGTTTGGGCACCCCCAAGCGATCATTAGCGACAATGGAATCCATTTCTGTAATACGACTTTCAAGGCCTTGATGCGGAAATATTCCATTAATCATAAGCTATCCACGCCCTACAACCCCCAAACATGTTGGCAGGCCGATGTTTCAAATCGGCAAATCAAGCAGATATTGGAGAAGACGGTTTCCAAGAACCGTAAGGATTGGTCTCTAAAACTCACTGATGCCCTTTGGGCATTTCGTACCGCTTATAAGACAGACCTTGGCATGTCTCCTTATCAGCTTGTTTATGGAAAGGCTTGCCACTTTCTTGTGGAAATAAAGCATCGCGCATTTTGGGCGATAAAGGAGCTGAATCTGCCTCTCGAAGATGCGGGCAGCCATCGGAAGCTGCAGTTGAACGAATTGAGCGAGCTTCGGGATGAGGCTTACGAAAATGCTGTTTTCGTTAAGAACCAAAAGAAGGCGTTTCACGATAAACACCTTTTGCGCAAAACATTCGCACCTGGTCAACAGGTACTGCTTTACGACAACCGGCTACATTTCCATCCAGGTAAGCTCAGATCTCGCTGGAAAGGGCCATATTTTGTGCGGAATGTGTATCCGCATGGCTCTGTGGATTTGGAGAATCCAAAGGACGGTTCATTTTTCAAAGTAAACGGACACAGACTAAGACCGTACCTTAGCGCCGAACCAACAGAGGAGCTCCTGGTCTTACAGGAGCCGGTTTACCTTGCATAATCTTCCTCTGCATTCCACCAAACTTCGGTTATCCAGCCAAAACAGTGGACACTGTTTCAAATAAGTTTGGGGGTATGTATATACCATTTTGTATATATATGTGTATATTCTTGTCCGGTGCATATCCATTTTTAACAATTTTCTTTTAAAAAAATGTGTATATCTAACCGACAATTTTGACCCTTCAGTGACTTCTTCATGCAATGACAGTGAGGACACTGTCCAGTTTATGTTTGGGGGTACGCTCGGTACGCATTTCTAACCTTCACATTCATATGTATATTTTGCATCTGCATACTAAAATCCAAAAAAATCAGAAAATTTTCTAAAAACATGAAAACTTTTTCGTCAAGTTAGCTAGTGGGAGAACTCAGATTCAACATGTCAACGGTTTTGTTTGATAAGATAAGAATAACTAAATCTTATTTTTAGATTTTGAAAACCTGAAAGATAACTCTCCTTTGAAGTTAACTATAACTAATATACGTCTTTACATCACACTACACATGTCGTGAGTTTTGAAAATTTCATGACAAGTCTATTATGTCCGAAAAACTTTTAAATGGATAAATTATTTTCTGAGGATCAAATAGGTTTGTTCTGAAATAAGTAATATCAAGAATAGTTTATGAAGTGAAGCGGATATGAAGGGATGTTATTGATGCCTTAATTGGAACTAATTCTGAAAAATAACCCATCTGAAACTTGATTGGAATGATTACACACCCAACCCACTAAACACGTCTTTTATCCAAAAAAAAATAATTGAACTGCCGGTTATATCTCCGTTCGCATTGAATCATCAGGATTTTCACGCTAAATTGTCTTTTGTTTTTGGGCCTAGGTAACTTGATTAATTAAGTCCGCTGGGTTGTCTCTACACCTAATGCCCTAAAGCCAACTGGTTTGAGAGCATTGGCCCAAAGCTCGTTAAGAAGCCTAGAAAGTCCAGATTAAAACAAAGTCAAGCAAGTGTTCTCTCCGAGTTAAAATTTCTAAAGGTTCTTTGTGTGAGAATAATCTTGACAAAAGACAGGTTTTTATAAAAAAATATTTCTAGCGAAGATATGAAGGTTTTATTCTATGATAAAGACTATTGCACTTTCACAGAGGTGTGTATGAAATGAAAACAAGAAAAATGTGGAGTGAAAAATAAGACCCAGTTTCCTGTTAAGGAAGATAGAAATTCTGAAATTGAAACCTTACTGGAAAACGAAACTTGAAAAATGCTTAACTCTTTATAAAACTTATGTGATCCTTTTTAAATGTTTATCTGGGCTTTATTTTGTGACATGATGACTTTAATCGATCCTTCTGAAACTGAACAACACTATTTGCACTGCACGTAAAGGCATATAAAATCTTAAGTTAAATAAGAAGCGAGGTGTGAAAAATAATGGTTCGATAGTCTAGAATTAGTATTATAGAATTGTTATTTTTAAAACAAAACCTTAGGATTTTGAATCATAGTTATTTCGCAAAACTAGCTTGACGGGATTTTGTCGGTAGTATCCGCTGAAAACCCTCAGGAGAGAACACTCCTCCTACTAGGGACACCTAGAGGTTTAACGGCTTGTTGCACATGTGTTAGTGTATATGCCCTAGAGGCCATTACTGTATCATACTAGTTTGTATATTACTTAATGGATGCTTGGGATATTCACCTTGTATATACAATCTTGCTCAAAATAGTAGTATGCTACTTGGTTTGTCTCTACTTCAATGTGTACTTGTGTTTATTTTACTATATCACTTATACGCATTAGTGGAGCCCTTAGGATCTTTGCTTGATTACCAGCGTTGTGATGGCAGTCACACTAGTGGGGGCTGGGTAATCTATAAGCACATCCTTATACAGGTCCCTAGTCGCAGGACTATCGAGACAGGGCATCGATACTCCGGAGTAGACTAGCGTATGCGCTTCTCATCCCAGTGTGGGAGATGGTCTGTCCCACAGCCATCAGTACGTCGTACTGGAGATAGTATACGGGTGCTCGTTGGGTTACGAGTACACTGGACAGGACTCGTCGGGAACTGACAGGTTGGTATTATACCTATCGTCAGTCGTCAGTTCCCAGGTGACATGAGTACAGCTTAGTCCGCTGACTTGACACTGGCACTTCGCCTCGAGTGTGTTCCCACTGCACTTTGATCACTACCCTACCACGGCTCAAAGGAGTCGTGCAAACAGGTGGTGGTTGGGTGCAGTCCCGAAGCACTTGGAGGCAGTGACGGTTAGACAGGATTCGTCTCTCCCGGTATTGGGGGTTGACATCGCGCTGTGTCTAGGAGAGCCATTACACGAGTAGTCCCTGGCCAGGGCAAACGAGATATACTGGTAGGTTTCCAGTGTTATCTCAGGGTGTTTTGGGCTTCGCTCCGGCACGACTTGTACCGCTATTGGGGGACTGACGTTTACCGCCCCCTAGGCCCGCCATGCGATGTATCAGACGAACAGACCGGACTGTACGGAGAATGTCACATTCAGACTCAGTAGGAGTTCAGATGGGGTTTCACCTCGTCAGCCTTCTTGTCGGCATCTACCTGGGGACCGTTACGCACAGCTAGTGCCGCTTGCGGTCTGTGGTTAAACCCACTGCCAGCGTAGTGTCGAGTCTTTAGAGTCCCACACAGAGGGTATTCGCCTCTGGGCAAAACAGAGTAGAGGTCGCATGGTTTTGCGACAGGGTTCGTTCTCATCCGCGCACTTGTGCACGTTTGGAGTCCGGACGGATTATACTGGCAGGCTCTGGTTTGAGCCAGATACTGGTATATGATTTGGGGTTGCTTTTATATCTTGGTATTCTTGTTCTTCGGAACGAGAATGCAGGTGTGTATGCACAGTTGCTTGAGGCGGAGAATGAGGTTTTTCATTAGGGTTTCGGATCGGGTGCGTATGCACAGTTGACAGTTATCATTTTCCAAACCCTAATGGATTTATATATTATCTATTAATAATAATAATTAAATGAGAATTATGTTATGGTTGTTATTGTTGACTTGTTGACCTTGGTTGACTTGTTGACCATTGACCACTTTCATGCCTTGAAAGTCTTCCTTGATTCATGCTTACTTTTCATTAAATGAAGCATGGTTGTGGTCATTCAAAATACTACCATCAACTATTCTCATTTTCAATTATTATCATTTAGATAATTCATTTCTTTTGCAATATGGTTGCAAGAAGAAATAATTGAGCTCATTCTATCATAACCTCTCTCTCTCCTCATTTTCATCTTCTTCTTCCTCTTGAAAAGAGAAACCTTCTCATGTGTTGAGAATCATTCTCTTTAGATAAAAAAGCAAACCCTAATCTCTCTCTACTCATTCTAGGATGATGGTTTAGCAAACCGGAAACCCTAGTTCACTCAAAGATCGAGGAAGAGCCCAAAGACGAACCTTCGAGGTGGATCCATCTTCGACGGGAGAAGGCGACGTAAAGAGAACCATCAACCTCTACAAGGTTTGAAGAAGAAGGAGTTCAAGTTAGGTATAACCATCTTCCATAGTAGCTAACTCTCTTTAGCTAGAATACTAGTTCGAGTTTAGACAACGATCCCGACCATGTTTAGTCCATGTTGCCTCTTGCCATAAAAATTCGTTTTTTATACCGTTTCCGCCTCCCCGTAAGCACCGGGGGTCGCAATATGGACTTACAGTGGTATCAGAGCCTAACTAAACTTAAACTAGCTTGGTAGTGAAGTGTAACGAAGTTCGGAACCGTAAAAACCCTAAAACCGTATTTTTGAAAAACCTGAGTTTCTGTTGAAATTTTTTTGGCTCAAAATGAAAAAATTTATATTTGTAAAATCATCTCAGGCTTTTCTAAGAATACTCATGAAAAACGATCCAGTGAGAAGCTCAAAGCGCCGCGCATCCGCGGCACGAGGTAGGCTCGTGCCGCGGAACCGCCGCGCTTTGTCGTCTTCTGCGCCTCGTTTTTCGTGCAGTGTCTGTAGTTTTTGGTTTTGGGATTTTTGAGATATATTATATGTACCCAGATTTTCCAGAAAAGAAATTTCCTTTTGGGGTCCTATAATTCCGTATTTTTCCGAACTTCACTACATTTTGGCTATATTGGTTATATCTGTGTTGTTTGCATGTATTGAACGTCGGCTAATCGCTATAAGTCGATTAGTCGGGGTTATACATGATCTGTAATGTGCTGGAATGTGTATATGAATGTGTTGGACTGTCGCGGGTGAATAGCCGGGGTTGGATGTGAGATGAGCTTTTGTTTTTCTTTCATTCATTTGTAAATGTAAATTGATGTAATTATATTATTTGTTTGGCCGCACAACCGGGTCGGGGTTGTAGCCGTCATTGTATAATTCTTTTTACTGTTTTTGCTCCTAGGATAGACCCATGGTGGGGTGCACAAACTACCGGGAACTTGGCGGGTAGTTTGCCGCACCCGTAGGGGTCTTGGGTGGGGTATTTGCTATTCACCGCGACCGTGTTATCCGCTTTTCGTTTCAGGCTCGAAAGAAATGCGGATTGCTAGTATATCCAATGTATTCATCTGTGATCTGTAATGTCTATCATTGCTTTCTATTTAGGCGTTGCTTATGTTTTACAGCCGCGCTAGCCCAGCCCCCGCTCTGTCGTTAGTTAAGTAACCTAACGGGTGATGACGGGGCCCCGTGGCGAATGCATATGGCATAAGCGTACGTCATATTTTGGTTGTTTTCTGCAATGGTAGGATTTCAATGATGGGACGCATTAAAAGTACTAATGCAAGAATATCACGCATTAAAAGAACTAATGCAAGATAATAAACCAAGTTAAAGTCGTTGGAACACTTTCGAAAAACCACTCGGTTCTTTTCAAAACCAACTTTTAAATGCGGAGTTTGAGCCACTCCTTTTAAAAGCTATCTCGTTCCATCGACCAAATCAAGTTCACTACGTTCACGGTTTTGCCAAAACCATCCGTAGCCCTCCATCATTTCAGTTAAATATTCGGTAGTATTCAAGCTATGTATTTTGACCTCACGCCAAGGCATAGTGATTGGTAGCTGCCGGATATTTATCTGTTGCATAGATAGAATGCGTTGGTTTGAAACAGTCGTACTGCCATTTTGGCCTACGTCAAGGGTATGTACGGGTGGATTCAAATTAACCTGGATAATGATGGGACGAACTTGACATGTGACTTATGACATTTTGACCTCACGCCAAGGTCATAAGAGCATGGGGCAAAAATCCACATCGGGAGTTTCATAAGTACTGAAACTTGCTAGATTTGCATACCATTTGGAGTGTGATGATTATGGTAGGATTCCTTCAGTTTCGTCACGCGATGATATTTGGATCCCGATCCTACTGTGAGTATATGCTACTCCTCGGGAAATTTCTCACTTAACGATCAATGCTATAAACCTAGTAGGTGCCTAGAAAGGTGTTAGCGGGGTTACGCCCCCAGGGAAAAGAGGTTCTTTAATTAAGGAACTTCGCGAAAGCGTTGGAAAACCTCCCTCGAAGTACCGACACCGGCCTGGCTGAACGGTTAAGCAAGTATTGTACGGTGGGATTGATCCTGACTAATTCTTCCTTTATGGTTTGAGGAGGGATTCGAGAAACAGTGGGAGCCATCCTGTTTAGACAAACTAAAAACCACTCTAAACTTGCAAGAGCATCATGCTGAGTGTTTCTTCTTCTCTCTCCTAATTGCAGCGACCAAATCAACATGACTGGACTTAAGTTACTCCTAGATAAAAACAAGCTGACAGGGCCAAACTACAAAGATTGGCTCAGGAATGTCAAGATAGCAATCACTTATGACAAGCTGGGGTATCTTCTTACCACCAAAGCTCCCCCTGTCCCTGGTCCAACTTCCAGCGTCGCGGATAAGGAAATCCGTAAGACTTGGGAGATTGATAGCGCGAAGGCCAAGTGCCTCCTGCTTGCCTCGATGGACAACGAACATCAGAGGAGGCATGAGAATATGGACATGGAGTCCATATTGCTCCATACAAAAGAACTGTATGGAGAGCAATCACGTATCGCAAGATACGAAGCGTCGAAAAAGTTGTTTTCGACAAGAATGGCCGTCGGATCATCAGTAGCCGAGCACGTGCTAAAGATGATCGGTTACATTGAGGAGCTCGCTGACCTAGGGATCACATTGGAGAGTGAGCTATATACGGATATAGTTCTCCAGTCCCTTCCTTCCACTTACGCCCAGTTCATAATGAATTTCAACCTACAAGAAAAGGAGGTTGAACTTTCAGAGCTCCTCAACCTGCTGAGGAGCGCAGAGGGCACCCTACAGAAAGGTAGGGAAACATCCACTTTGTTTGTAGGAGGAACATCTTCTTCTAGGTCCAAGGCGAAAGCCAAGGGAAAGAAGAAGAAAGCCCCCGCCAAACCAAGGGGCGGTGTTAGTAAAGTGGATACGAAGGGAAAAGGTAAAGCAACAAAGATAGCGGGGAAGGTTGTGGATAAGGAAGAATGCTTCTTTTGTCATAAGAAAGGACACTGGAAGAATGATTGCAGGGCCTGGAAGGCCAGAACACAGGAATTGAAGCAGGTTGCAGCTTCAGCTTCAGGTGTGTATGTTATTGAAAACTGTCTTTCAATAAACTCTACTTCCTGGGTATTGGATACCGGATCAGGATCTCATATCTGTAATTCTTTGCAGGCGTTGAGAAACCGTAGGGATTTGAAGGCAGGTGACATGACCCTCAGAGTTGCGAACGGAGCTGGCATGGATGCTAAAGCCGTGGGGGACTATCACCTGGGAATGTCAGATGGACATGTTTTGGTTTTGCGTAATTGCTTTTTTGTACCCAACGCAACTTGTAATATCATTTCTGTATCTTTAGTTTCTAAAGAAGGTTATGAATTTGCGTTTGTAAGTAATGTTGTAAACATTCACCTTAATCAAGTTTTGATTGGGTCAGGTACTTTGAGTAATGGTATATACGTATTGAACCAACCACAGATTTTTAATGTCCAGAATACACACAAAAGAAAGTCTCCAGAAATAAACCAGACTTTCTTATGGCATTGTAGATTGGGTCACATCAATGAGAGAAGGTTGACGAAGTTACATACAGAAGGGTATTTGAATGCGTTCGAATATCAGTCGTATGCCACTTGTCAATCCTGTCTCAAGGGAAAGATGACAAAGACTCCGTTTACTGGACATGGAGAAAGAGCGAGCGAGCTCTTGGGACTCGTACACAGTGACGTGTGCGGTCCAATGTCTACACATGCCCGAAGCGGACATTCTTACTTCATTACTTTTACGGATGACTTCTCAAGGTACGGTCATATCTTCTTAATGAAGCATAAGTCCGAAGCCTTTGGAAAATTCCAGGAGTATAAGAATGAAGTGGAGAAACAGACCGGCAAAAGTATTAAGATTCTAAGATCGGATCGAGGTGGAGAATACTTAAGTGCCGAGTTCCTGGACTATTTAAAAGAGAACGGAATTCTCTCTCAGCTTACTCCTCCATACACCCCGCAACATAACGGTGTATCGGAGAGAAGGAACCGCACCCTATTGGATATGGTGCGGTCCATGATGAGTAACGCTGAGTTACCGCGATCATTCTGGGGGTATGCGCTAGAATCAGCTGCATACCTTTTGAACCGAGTTCCGACTAAGACTGTGCCTACCACCCCATATGAAATGTGGAGTGGGAAGAAACCATATCTTCAATATCTGAAGATCTGGGGATGTCCAGCTTTTGTCAAAAAGCAGCATGCGGACAAACTCGAGGCACGCTCAGTGCTGTGCAAGTTTGTGGGATACCCAAAGAGCACCAGGGGGTATCTTTTCTACTACGCAGAGGAACAAAAAGTCCTTGTTTCTCGCAATGCCCACTTTCTAGAACACCAGTTCTTGGAAAAGGAAATTAGTGGGAGCGCAGTAGAACTGGAAGAAGTTCCAGAACCACAGACTGTTACTGAAAGCTTAGTGGAACCAGAGGGTTCAACAGAACAGGACATTCCTACGCCGCTCCGCAGAAGTAGTAGGCAGTCTCATCCGCCCGAGAGATACTACGGTTTTCTCATAGACGGGGATAGAGAGGATTGCATCATAGATTATGATGAGCCTACTAGCTTCCAGCAGGCCGTTCAGAGCGTTGACTCGGTGAAATGGCTGGATGCAATGCGGACCGAAATGGAGTCCATGTACACCAACAAGGTATGGACGTTGGACATTGCTCCAGACGGGGTAAAACCCGTAGGATGCAAGTGGATCTTCAAAAGGAAGATTGGTGTAGATGGACAGGTTGAGACCTATAAAGCTAGGCTGGTAGCAAAGGGTTTCCGTCAAAGACCTGGCTTGGACTATGACGAAACCTTTTCTCCAGTAGCCATGCTGAAATCCATTCGGATCCTTCTTGCCATCGCTGCCTTCCACGATTATGAGATCTGGCAAATGGACGTAAAGACAGCTTTCCTAAATGGAAATTTAGAGGAGTGTGTCTATATGGACCAGCCAGAGGGCTTCATTCAGAGTGGGAGCAGCGGAAAGGTGTGCAAGTTGCTTAAGTCCATCTATGGACTAAAGCAGGCATCGCGGAGTTGGAACATCTGTTTTGATGAGACGGTCAAAGAATTTGGCTTTATCAAAAATCCAGATGAACCATGCATCTATAGTAGATTTGTAGCGAGAACTGTAGTATTCCTCGTTTTATACGTGGATGACATTCTCTTAATAGGAAATGACATTCCTATGCTACAATCTGTCAAGGGGTTCTTGTCACAAAGGTTCTCCATGAAAGACCTGGGTGATGCCTCATACATCCTGGGGATCCGGATCCATCGTGATAGATCCAAGAGGATATTGGGACTTTCTCAGTCCAGGTACATTGACACCATAGTGAAGAGATTCAGTATGGAAGATTCCAAGCGCGGTAACCTACCGGCTTGTCACGGGATCACCCTCTCTAAAGAGATGTCTCCCAAGACTGATTTGGAGAGGGATCGCATGTCTATTATACCCTACGCTTCTGCGGTAGGCTCTATAATGTATGCGATGTTATGTACCAGACCGGATGTAGCTTATGCACTGAGTGTGGTAAGCCGGTATCAGTCAAACCCTGGGGAGAAACACTGGATAGCGGTAAAGAACATTCTCAAGTACCTGAGAAGGACTAAGGAGATGTTCTTGGTGTATGGCGGAAAAGACCTCCAGATCGAGGCCTTTGCTGACTCCAGCTTCCAGAGTGACAAGGATGATTCCAAGTCCATGTCGGGCTTTGTCTTTACCCTCAATGGAGGGGCGGTGTGTTGGAAGAGTTCCAAACAGGAAACCGTTGCAGACTCGACGATGGAAGCGGAATACATCGCTGCATCTGATGCCGCAAAAGAAGCTGTCTGGATGAGGAAGTTCTTGAAAGAACTACAGGTGGTTCCGTCCATTGTTGATCCAATACCTCTGTATTGCGACAACAATGGGGCTATAGCTTTAGCGAAGGAACCGAGGTCCCATCAGAGATCCAGGCACATCTTGAGGCGGTATCACCTGATCAGGGAGATCGTGGATCGCAAGGAGATCGAGGTTCGGAGAGTAGCTTCAGAAGACAACACTGCAGATCCATTCACCAAGGCCCTGCCCCAGACTCAGTTCGAGCGGCTGATCGAGATGATAGGTCTTCGATACGCCAGTACATGGCCTTAGTGCAAGTGGGAGATTGTTAGTGTATATGCCCTAGAGGCCATTACTGTATCATACTAGTTTGTATATTACTTAATGGATGCTTGGGATATTCACCTTGTATATACAATCTTGCTCAAAATAGTAGTATGCTACTTGGTTTGTCTCTACTTCAATGTGTACTTGTGTTTATTTTACTATATCACTTATACGCATTAGTGGAGCCCTTAGGATCTTTGCTTGATTACCAGCGTTGTGATGGCAGTCACACTAGTGGGGGCTGGGTAATCTATAAGCACATCCTTATACAGGTCCCTAGTCGCAGGACTATCGAGACAGGGCATCGATACTCCGGAGTAGACTAGCGTATGCGCTTCTCATCCCAGTGTGGGAGATGGTCTGTCCCACAGCCATCAGTACGTCGTACTGGAGATAGTATACGGGTGCTCGTTGGGTTACGAGTACACTGGACAGGACTCGTCGGGAACTGACAGGTTGGTATTATACCTATCGTCAGTCGTCAGTTCCCAGGTGACATGAGTACAGCTTAGTCCGCTGACTTGACACTGGCACTTCGCCTCGAGTGTGTTCCCACTGCACTTTGATCACTACCCTACCACGGCTCAAAGGAGTCGTGCAAACAGGTGGTGGTTGGGTGCAGTCCCGAAGCACTTGGAGGCAGTGACGGTTAGACAGGATTCGTCTCTCCCGGTATTGGGGGTTGACATCGCGCTGTGTCTAGGAGAGCCATTACACGAGTAGTCCCTGGCCAGGGCAAACGAGATATACTGGTAGGTTTCCAGTGTTATCTCAGGGTGTTTTGGGCTTCGCTCCGGCACGACTTGTACCGCTATTGGGGGACTGACGTTTACCGCCCCCTAGGCCCGCCATGCGATGTATCAGACGAACAGACCGGACTGTACGGAGAATGTCACATTCAGACTCAGTAGGAGTTCAGATGGGGTTTCACCTCGTCAGCCTTCTTGTCGGCATCTACCTGGGGACCGTTACGCACAGCTAGTGCCGCTTGCGGTCTGTGGTTAAACCCACTGCCAGCGTAGTGTCGAGTCTTTAGAGTCCCACACAGAGGGTATTCGCCTCTGGGCAAAACAGAGTAGAGGTCGCATGGTTTTGCGACAGGGTTCGTTCTCATCCGCGCACTTGTGCACGTTTGGAGTCCGGACGGATTATACTGGCAGGCTCTGGTTTGAGCCAGATACTGGTATATGATTTGGTGTTGCTTTTATATCTTGGTATTCTTGTTCTTCGGAACGAGAATGCAGGTGTGTATGCACAGTTGCTTGAGGCGGAGAATGAGGTTTTTCATTAGGGTTTCGGATCGGGTGCGTATGCACAGTTGACAGTTATCATTTTCCAAACCCTAATGGATTTATATATTATCTATTAATAATAATAATTAAATGAGAATTATGTTATGGTTGTTATTGTTGACTTGTTGACCTTGGTTGACTTGTTGACCATTGACCACTTTCATGCCTTGAAAGTCTTCCTTGATTCATGCTTACTTTTCATTAAATGAAGCATGGTTGTGGTCATTCAAAATACTACCATCAACTATTCTCATTTTCAATTATTATCATTTAGATAATTCATTTCTTTTGCAATATGGTTGCAAGAAGAAATAATTGAGCTCATTCTATCATAACCTCTCTCTCTCCTCATTTTCATCTTCTTCTTCCTCTTGAAAAGAGAAACCTTCTCATGTGTTGAGAATCATTCTCTTTAGATAAAAAAGCAAACCCTAATCTCTCTCTACTCATTCTAGGATGATGGTTTAGCAAACCGGAAACCCTAGTTCACTCAAAGATCGAGGAAGAGCCCAAAGACGAACCTTCGAGGTGGATCCATCTTCGACGGGAGAAGGCGACGTAAAGAGAACCATCAACCTCTACAAGGTTTGAAGAAGAAGGAGTTCAAGTTAGGTATAACCATCTTCCATAGTAGCTAACTCTCTTTAGCTAGAATACTAGTTCGAGTTTAGACAACGATCCCGACCATGTTTAGTCCATGTTGCCTCTTGCCATAAAAATTCGTTTTTTATACCGTTTCCGCCTCCCCGTAAGCACCGGGGGTCGCAATATGGACTTACAACATGCTCAGTGCAATCACGTTCCCTGCGAAAGTGAGGTTAGGAATTTTTTGTGAATAAATTGGCTTTGCTCGGGACGAGCAAATGATAAGTTTGGGGGTATTTGTTCAAATCAGATTTTTGCATTTTTATACCGCCCATTTTTTATCACATTGCTTATAGGTAGGTACTCTTGATCCGTGTTTGCTAGATAATTGCAGGTTACAGGTTCTCAGCTCTAAGCATTGAAATTCATGGAAAAGAGCGACAAATTATGGATTACTGCCAACCACAGATAAAAACACGGGTCTCCGCTCTCTATCCGTATGTAGCCACACACCAGTTTAAAGGACAAAATGGCAAATTGATGGTCAATTTCATACACAAAGCACAATATCAACACAAAATCCAAGATATCTACGCGGAGCTCAAGAAAATTATGGCAAAAGATCCACATCAAATCACCTTTTGACCTGTTGAAATTCTGGAAGAAATGTGAAATGCTTCTGAGAAACAAAGTATACCACACTGATGTAAATAGCAACACAGAGAAGCCCAAAAAATATGATGAGCCAACTACACTACATGGCCGCGGATCCGCGGCCAACATGGTGACTCGGCCGCAGATCCGCGGCCGAGTTGACTCGGCGCCTGCTAAAACTTTGGGGGCACTTTTGACATTTCAAGTTGGTCCTGAATGTTGCCCTAGGGTTTCTGTTTCCTGCCTATAAATTGCCCAGAACAATGCCAAGTGAAGGGTTCTTAATTCTTGTGTTAGATTTTTGGATTTGTTGTTCTTCTTCTTCCTCTTTTCATCTTTTCTCCATTAAAACTTTGTAGTGAGCTTTTATGAGTGAAGTGATGAATAAAAGAGTTCTTGTCTTTATCATGCTTGTCTTGTGATGTTGTTAATTATAATTGCTTGTAATTTTCATTTGCTAATCTAGTTTTTGTTATTTGTTGTTTGTTTCTTTCTTGTTCTATTTTTCTTTATCCTTAACAACAATGATGCTTAAGCTTGATCCTTGCCAAGGTGAGGTCTCAAATAGCTAGTTGTAATCTTCTAACCTCTTTCTTTCTATCTTCCTCTTTTTGTTTTATTTTCCTTTTTCTTGTAATGGGTGAGTTGTTTTCTCAATTGTTAGGGTAGGATAAGGAAAGTTTGAGAGAAGGAAATCTCTCTCACTCTTTTCTTGCCCAACATCTTAATTCGGATTCCCATTAATTGAACCACAATCCGCTCCCTACGGTACCCTATCCTACATGATAGCGGTGATTCCTTAGTAAGACCGGTTGTGGTTGAATTCATCGAAGGTTAAGGGTAAGAGCCAAGAACAGACGGACAAGGACCAAAAGGAAGGAACTAAGCGTTGGAAAGCCTAGCTTATACTCGCAAGTTCCTTCCTAGTCGTGCTAATCGCCGTTGTTGCCGATTACCGTAACACCGATATTAAGAGTGGCAACGAAGGAAGTGAGCAACTCCTATCTCAAACTAACCTAATCCTAACCCTAACAAGCTCTCTTTATATACATTTTAGCACATAGTTAATCTCAAACAAACCTGGACATTTGGACTTAACTCGTTAAAGCACATAGAAAAAGATTCCCATCTACCTGCGGACGACCCGTACTCAACCGGCTAGCTACAAGCGAAACCGTCTTGATTGAGGTAATTAACTAAGCACGCAAAAAAAGAAATAATCAGAGACAAACAAGACTCTATGACGATCTCGGGTCAACAGACTAAGCTGTACCAGTGTCACCAGAGAACTGCCATCTGACGTAAGGTATAATACCATCTGGGAGTTCTCGGCGATTCCGTTCAGTGTACCCAGTCTCCACTAAGCACCCGCATACCATCTCTGATGTCAAACACCAATGGATATGGGATCATCCATCGCCCATTACATAGGTCGAGAAGATATACGCTAGTCTACTCTAGAATATCGATGCCCCGCCTCGATATTCCCACGACTAGGAACATTGAAGGATGTACTCATGGACTACCCAGGCCCCACTAGTATGATCTGTATCATAATCCTGGAAGTCGAGTACACATCCTAAGGGCTTTATCAACATGTAACAGAGAGACAATAAGTGTACATGTTAAGATAAAGAGCAACCAGATAGCGTACTATCATGTCGAGCATGAAAGTCCTCCCTATATATGTCCCAGCATCCACTATAATATTCATCTCATGTACAGTAATGGCCTCTAGGGCATACATATAACTAACATCATGGTCAGTCCTTGTCCGTGACGAGCTCGCCCTGACCGCATCTCTAGCAGCAGCTCTCTTTACGCTCAAACTAAGGTGACAGGAAACTCAAGCAGGTATCGATGAAGATAGATCAAATGAACGAAAGAAATCAATAGATCCCAAATGGATATATGATCATAGGAACGAATAGTATCACTGATCTCAAGATATGTACATCCTAAGGTCACTTATGTGGACTATCGTATTGTAAGTATGACGCGGATCATACGTACGGTACGTCACTCCACTGAAGCTACCTACTCCATCAATCAAGGTCAACTTATGAAACGAAAGTTCGGGTCTAATTCCTCCCCATCAAATCTATGTTCCGTAAGGTCAAGCCTAGGTTCCGAAATATATATTACGTCCCAGACTCCGTATATTCAAACCCAGACTCAAACCAAGGTTAAACCTAACGTTCTGATACCAACTTTATCACGACCCGAAATTTAGCACGTGACCGGCACTTAAATTACGCAACGTCTAAAGGCGTAACATAAATCAAGTAAGCCAAATCCTAGAAAATCTAAACCTTTTGGCGGAAAATAGTGGGGGTGCAGTTTGAAATAAAGGTATAATGAAATCAAGTTTTTCTTTATATGCAAAGATAATAAAACACGAAAATGCAAGTGGGTTATACTAGTTGGAAACATGTTTCGTCTTTTAAAAATTTTGGCTGCACCTCTCTTGTATATTTTGATCCAAAACCATATACACAACAATATATAGGCATCCCCAAGCGGGAGCTAGCTCTTCGCCAACTGGCGGAATCATAACCGCGCAATAACATATATACGACGTCCAACGGCGAAGATCAACCTAGAAAGAACAATAAATAAGCAAGACATCAAAACTCAAGAAGCGAACATAAACCCATCGCTCAAAGTCTCCCACAATACACAAGTCTGACAAGGTCTACCAATATACAATTTCTAGTTTCTGATTTGATTTGATGGAGCTTATCTAGATATAACGAAATATAAAGTACGAGAGTGGGCACGATCCAACATGTGTCCCACCTACCAAAGCAAAGCAGCCTGTATGAAGCTGTGTGCCAGCAATACAGCAACTGATCCCAAGCGGTCAAACCTGTAATACCTGTGGCACAACGGGGGTGAGTTGCCAACTCGTGAGTAGAAAACATCAGCAGATAGAAATCGAATAAAACAACGATTTCCTAGGTCACTATATCCTGAAGGAAATAATATGATTGTAGGGTTCCTAGGCACGCTCATGAGGTCTCACAAGGCATCAACCATGCTAATTTCAAATTTTACGGTGCCGAGAAACCCTAGACTAGATCGTTAACTAGAATTTTAGGCGAAAAGTGAAACTAGCTAACAACTTTAACTAAAAGAAAGAGGCTACAACCTTTGTAGATCCGGTTTTCCACTTCCTTAGCTCCACGTAGACGTCCTCTCGCTGTCCATATCGGATCCCGAACTCTTGCATCGGCTCCATCGGAGAAATGGGCGGGCTAGGTCGTCGGCTTCGTTGCCGAAGATGATCTACGTCGAGGCAACACTAGATCAAGCTCCTACTTCACCAAGCAATGAAAACATGTGAAGTAAACACCCTATACTACTTGGCAAGAGGTAGAGGATGAAGAAATAGGAGGTGGGTTCACTTTAGAATTGGATTTCTCACTCTTTTGCTCAAGATGCCATTAATGGTGGCAAGCTTTTTCTTGAAGAAGAAGAAGGAGAAGATGAATAATATGATAAGTTTCTTATTTAAAAAAGAAACTAATATGAATACTTATCATATCCTAACCATAGTCAAGTGTAGAGAGTAAACTAAGGTTAGTTGGAATGGTTAGGGTTAAGCAAGAGATAAGAATGGTGGACTTGTTCAAAGCTTCAAGAAGCTTCAACAAACAAACAAAATAAGCCACCATTACCTTTTATCTTCTAAAATGAATAAATAAATAAATAATTAAGTAAATAAACAAAACCCTAACCATTCATATAACCATGGTGGTTACAAACCCAAGTGAGCAAGTATCATCAAACATGATACAAACAAGTGCACAAAAATATATCACATATACAATGTGCATCAAGTGAGAAAATCCTTTTAAAATGAACCAATACTAGTTAATGCAAAGTAATATATCAAATATATAATTATACATTAAATCATTAAATCATCAAATCAACACTTGATTCAATGATCCGGTCATGACGCACATAACCGACTAGTATCCAATGTATCGACTCATCGAATCAATCTCCGATTCGATAACTAGGTTATATCGCATACAACCAATCGAAACATTCATTGCGAGAATGGAATACGGTATCACATACGCGCATTATTCTCGCTCCCGCACATATCTCATATGCGCTCCTATTTCGTTTTGCTTGAGCCAGGAAACCTCTGCGTAGGACTCTAAAGACTCGTCAATACGCCGGCAGTAGATGATGATCATATCAAGCACCCACAAGCCGCAAGCGGTCTGCTAAACGTAACGGCCACCTTGGTATTGAGCGATCAGAAGATCGACGAGCAAGCCCGCTCACACTCCTGTGAATCCAACCAGTAACACTTACCGTACAGTCCGGTCTGTTCGTCTGATATGTCGCATATCAAGTCTAGGGGTGGTAAACGTCAGACCCCAATAACCGATAAGTCGTGCCGATGTGAGGCTCATAACGGGTCGAGAAACTACTGGTAACACTTACCAGCAAATCTCTGATTAGCCCTGGCCAGGGACTTCCCTGTTACGGCCAATCGAGCACAGCGCAACATCAACTCCCAATACCGGGAGAGACAAAACCCCTCCTATCGCTCATTGCCTCCATGTGACTCGGGACTGTACCCAAAAACCACCGTTTTGCATGCCCTTATGGACGTGGTAAGGTGGAGATCAAAGCACAGTGGGAATCACACAAGACTCTATGACGATCTCGGGTCTACAGACTAACCTGCACAAGTGTCACCTGAGAACTGCCATCTGACGTAAGGTATAATACCATCTGGGAGTTCTCGGCGAGTCCGTCCAGTGTACCCAGTCTCCACTGAGCACCCGTATACCATCTCTGATGTCAAACACCAATGGATATGGGATCATCCATTGCCCATCTCATGGGTCGAGAAGCGTATACGCTAGTCTACACTGGTATATCGATGCCTCGTCTCGATACACCCATGACTAGGGACCTTGAAGGATGTACTTATGGACTACCATGTCCCCACTAGTATGATCTGCATCATAGTGCAGGCAGTCAAGTACACATCTTAAGGGCTTTACCAACATGTAACTATAAGACAGTTTAAAGAGACTAGTATACATGTTAAGATAAAGAGAAACCAGATAGCATACTATCATATCGAGCAAGAAAGTCATCTCTATATATATGTCCAAGCATCCAATATAATATACATCATCTGTACAATACAAGCCTCTAGGGCATACATACAACTAACAATCTCCCACTTGCACTAAGGCCAGCTGCTGTAGTATCGCATACCGAGCATCCCGAAGAGTCTCTCAAACTGTATCTGGGGAATGGCCTTCGTGAGTGGATCCGCCGTGTTGTTCTTCGTGTCAACCCTCCTGACCTCGATCTCCTGGCGATCAACTATCTCCCGGATCAGGTGATACCGCCTCAGAATATGCCTGGATCGCTGATGGGACCTGGGTTCCTTGGCCAAAGCCACCACACCATTGTTATCGCAATACAAAGGTATTGGATGCTCAATGGATGGAACCACTCCAAGTTCAGTAATGAACTTCTTGATCCAGACAGCCTCTTTGGCAGCATCGTTGGCAGTGATGTATTCAGCCTCCATCGTCGAGTCTGCCACGGTTTCCTGCATGGAACTCTTCCAGCTAACCGCCCCTCCGTAAAGGGTAAAGAAAAATCCCGACTGCGACTTAGAGTCGTCCTTATCACTCTGGAAGCTCGAATCGGTAAAGGACTCCACTTGGAGTTCTCCGTTACCTTACACCAAGAGCATCTCTTTAGTCCTTCGTAAGTACTTGAGAATGCTCTTCACAGCTTTCCAGTGACTCTCTCCAGGATCAGCTTGATACCTACTCACTACACTTAGTGAGTATGCAATATCGGGTCTGGTACATAGCATCGCGTACATGTTAGAGCCTACAGCCGAAGCATAGGGTATCCCTTGCATGGGAGCACTCTCCAAATCAGTCTTGGGAGACATCTCTTTGGAGAGAGTGATTCCAGAGATCGTGGGCAAGTTCCCACGCTTGGATTCTTCCATACTAAACCTCTTTAGTATGGTGTCAATGTACCTGGATTGGGACAATCCCAATATCCGTTTGGATCTATCTCTATAGATCCTTATACCCAACATGCAGGAGGCATCACCAAGATCATTCATTGAGAATCTTTGTGTTAAGAAGAGCTTGACCGATTGCAGCATAGGAATATCATTTCCTATCAAGAGTATGTCGTCCACGTACAATACGAGGAAGACAACCTTACTATCTGCTACCTTCTTGTAGATACAAGGTTCATCTGGGTTTTTGACGAAATCAAACTCTTTGATAATGACGTCAAAGCAGATGTTCCAACTGCGCGATGCTTGCTTTAATCCATAAATGGATTTAAGCAGCTTGCACACCTTCCCGCTGCTCCCACTGTCTACGAAGCCCTCTGGCTGAGTCATGTATACGCACTCTTCTAAATCACCATTTAGAAAGGCGGTCTTAACATCCATTTTCCAGATTTCGTAATCATGATATGTAGCGATGGCAAGCATGATCCGGATGGATTTAAGCATAGCCACTGGAGAAAAGGTTTCGTCATAGTCCACACCTGGTCTTTGACGAAAACCTTTTGCAACTAGTCTAGCTTTGAAAGTCTCCACTTTCCCATCTACACCAAGTTTTTTCTTAAAGACCCACTTGCCCCTAATGGGTTTTACCCCATCAGGAGCAACTTCCAAAGTCCATACTTTGTTGGTGTACATGGATTCCATCTCGGACCGCATGGCATCCAGCCATTTCACTGAGTCCCTACTCATGATGGCCTGCTCGAAGCTAGTTGGGTCATCATCCTCCATGATGCAATCCTCGCTCCCACCATCCATGAGAAAACCGTAGTATCTCTCAGGTTGGCGAGGAACCCTACTCGATCGGCGGAGAGGCTGAGGTTCATTGGGAGCTACTGAATCCTTTGGTTCTACTAAATCTTCAGTTTGAGTTTGTGTAGCCGGAATTTCTTCCAGTTCTACCTTATCGCCACTAATTTCTTTTGCAAGAAATTCCTTTTCCAAAAAGGTGGCATGTCGAGAAACAAACACTTTTTGTTCCTCTGTATGGTAGAAAAGATATCCATGTGAATGTTTGGGATATCCTACAAACTTGCATAGAACTGACCGTGCCTCGAGTTTGTCCGGATTTTGCCTTTTGACATAGGCCGGGCAACCCCATATCTTAACTCGTTTAAGACATGGTCTCTTCCCACTCCATATCTCATATGGTGTGGTAGGTACAGATTTAGATGGAACTTGATTCAATATGTGTTAGTTGTATGTATGCCCTAGAGGCCAGTATTGTACAGATGATGTATATTATATTGGATGCTTGGACATATATAGAGATGACTTTCTTGCTCGATATGATATTATGCTATCTGGTTACTCTTTATCTTAACATGTATACTAGTCTCTTTAAACTGTCTTATGGTTACATGTTGGTAAAGCCCTTAGGATGTGTACTTGACTACCTGGATTATGATGCAGATCATACTAGTGGGGACATGGTAGTCCATAAGTACATCCTTCAAGGTCCCTAGTCGTGGGTGTATCGAGACGGGGCATCGATATACCAGAGTAGACTAGCGTATACGCTTCTCGACCCATGAGATGGGCGATGGATGATCCTATATCCATTGGTGTTTGACATCAGAGATGGTATACGGGTGCTCAGTGGAGACTGGGTACACTGGACGGACTCGCCGAGAACTCCCAGATGGTATTATACCTCACGTCAGATGGCAGTTCTCAGGTGACACTTGTGCAGGTTAGTCTGTAGACCCGAGATCGTCATAGAGTCTTGTGTGATTCCCACTGTGCTTTGATCTCCACCTTACCACGTCCATGAGGGCGTGCAAAATGGTGGTCTTTGGGTACAGTCCCGAGTCACATGGAGGCAATGAGCGATAGGAGGGGTTTCGTCTCTCCCGGTATTGGGGGTTGATGTTGCGTTGTGCTCGATTGGCCGTAACAGGGAAGTCCCTGGCCAGGGCTGATCAGAGATTTACTGGTAAGTGTTACCGGTAGTTTTTCGACCCGTTATGAGCCTCACATCGGCACGACTTATCTGTTATTGGGGTCTGACGTTTACCACCCCTAGACTTGATATGCGACATATCAGACGAACAGACCGGACTGTATGGTAAGTGTTACTGGTCGGATTAACAGGAGTGTTAGCGGGCTAGCTCGTCGATCTTCTGATCGCTCAATACCCGGATGGCCGTTACGTTTAGCAGACCGCTTGCGGCTTGTGGGTGCTTGATATGATCATCATCTGCTACCGGCGTATTGACGAGTCTTTAGAGTCCTACACAGAGGTTTCCTGGCTCAAGCGAAACGAAATAGGAGCGCATATGAGATATGTGCGGGACCGAGAATAATACGTGTATGTGATACCGTATTTCATTCTCGCGATGAATGTTTCGATTGGTTGTATGCGATATAACCTACTTGTCGAATCATTGATTCGATAAATCGATACATTGTATACTAGTCGGTTATGTGCGACATGACCGGATCATTGAATCAAGTGTTGATTTAATGATTTAATGTATAATTATATATTTGATATATTAATTTGCATTAACTAGTATTGGTTCATTTTAAAAGGATTTTCTCACTTGAAGTGCACATTGTATATGTGATATGCTTTTGTGTGCACTTGATTGTATCATGTTTGATGATACATATTTACTTGGGTTTGTGCAAAGAATTAAACCATGGTTATGATAATGGTTAGGGTTTTGAGTTATTCATCTATTTATTTATCCATTCTTTATTTATTTAAATAGATAAAAGAAAAGAAAATGGTTTCTTTTTATCATGAAGCTTATTGAAGCTTCATGAAGCTTTGACTAAAGAGACCATTTTGTCTTCATGCTTAACCCAAACCATTCCCACTTACCATGGTCTATTCTCTACACTTAACCTTAGTTAGGATATGATAAGTATTGTTTTCTTTTTCATTTTAATAAACCTTATCATATTCTTTCTTCTTCTTGATCATCTTCTTCTTCAAGAAAAGCTTAAGCCCATCAATGGCAACTTGAGAAAAAGTGAGTGAAATCCAATTCTAAAGTGAACCCACCTCCTATTTCTTCACCCTCTACCTCTTGCCATGTTGTTTTGGGTGTTTTCTTCACAAGTTTCACAACTTGGTGAAGTTGGAGCTTGAACTTGTGCAACCTCGACGTAGATCATCTTCGGCACGAAGCCGACGACCTAGTCCGCCCAATTCTCCGATGAAGCCGACGTTTGAGTTCGGGATTCGAGATGGACAGCGAGAGGACGCCTACGTGGAGCTTAGGAAGTGGAGAAACGGATCTACAAAGGTTGTAGCCTCTCTCCTTTAGTTAAGATGTTAACTAGTTTCGTTTTTCGCCTAAACATCTAGTCAACGATCCGTATTAGGGTTTCTCGGCACCCATAAAATTTGAAATTGGCATGGTTGATGCCTTGTGAGACCTCTATATAGTGCCTAGGAACCCAACAGTGGTATCAGAACCTAGCTAGAGCCTTAGGCGAAGTCTAGACGACGTTTGAAACCCGAACGAACCCGAAACCCTAAAACCCAAGTGCTCTCTGGACTTTTTCTAAAATCTGGGATTTTTCCATATTAAAAATGCTTAAAAAATTCAGCAGGGAATTATAAGAATTACGGTGCAAAATATTTCAAATGAACAGTACAGAGTGCGGCGGAACCGCGGCAGAAGCCTGGCTTCTGTGGCGGTTCCGCGGCAGAAGCCTGGCTTCTGCGGAGGTTCCGCGGCAAGATGATGGCGTCATCATCCCCTTTTTGCACAGTAACTCCTATTTAATTATGCTGAGTTTTCTGGGAATTTTTAATTTGACTCATGAGTCGAGTGTTCTGGGGTTGCATTGGGAATCGATGATTCGATCGGATTATCAAATTTCGTCTTTGTGTTTTTCTGGATAACTTTAGAATATGTTAAAAAGTTCGACCGGATATAAATACCCAACTTTTCCCCTGCCGGAAAAATATCCAAGTGTTGGATTTTTGTGTGGTTTAAAGACGTTCTGAGTAGTGCAAGTAACGCGATGGTCCCTCTAGAAGACAACAAACCTTAAGTCAATTATGTGACCGTCTTGAACTGCCCTTTGAACCTTCGGGTTTAGGGCAGTACGGCGTGCCATATGTGAGGCGTTGGCTTGACCCTTCTACGGCTGGACCGTTGGTACTGAGGCATGAAGTGAATGTTTTTGAACCTATTTCATGTGTTGAACGGTTTCGGGAAAACTTGGGTGTTCGAATGTTCGATCGGAAAATTTAATATATTCTATTTATGTGGAATGGGATACAATAATTGGAATTCACAAACAGTTATGAGATAACTGAATGAATGTTATAAATCTAGCAGTTTAGTTTCACTTGATATTGAAAAGAGTTTTCGATAATGAGACTAAAATGCGGGGTTTATAACTGTTAGGCATGTGATGTCTAAGTATTTCATTTGATTAGGCATGCGATGTCTAAAGAGGTTGCGGATTCCAACTGTTGTAGTTTTACACTTTCTTTTCTGTGACCGTAAGTGTAGTATGTTAATATCGCCGGTTTCGTTGCTATACGTCAACGACAATTGGGGTATGCATACTTACTTACGTTGATGACATGTGATGTTATGTGTTGCTGGATATGTTATATTGGATAGTCGTGTTCGAATAGCCGGGGGTATTTTATGTGAGATGAGTGTTTTCCATTTTCATTCATGTAAAAACTTGTATGTAATATTCTTTTATTTGGGGCACTTCCAAGTTGCGGAAGATGTCACCCTTTGTATATTATTTACTTTTCCGCATTAGGATAGACCCAAGGAGGGGAGCACAAGTAACCGGGTTCTGGGGTTCAGTGGGAAACCAACTCGAGGAGTCGAGTCCGGGTCTTCTAACCCTAGAATTGGTAGGGTTGCTTGCCGCTCTCATAGGGGTATAGGGGTGTGGGATTGGCTATTCATCACGACCGTGGAATCCGTGTTTTATACTGGCTAATATTCAAAACACGGACGTCCTAGTATATCCAATGTTTCATATGTTTCTTCTGCTGCTTTATCTGTGATGTGATCATGTGATGTTCTGTGATAGATACAGTATATAGTATATATGATATATTATATAGACGTTACTTATGTTTTGCACCCGCACTAGCCCTGCCCTGCTCTGTCGTTAGTTACCTAACCTAACGGTGCACGAGGGGACATCCAGGCGAATGCGGATGGCATAAGTGTACGTCGTATTTATCTGTGATCTTTAGGTGACTTAAATGATGGGACTTCATTAATGTGATTAATGAAAGAAAAGAAACCTAAGATGTTGTAGAATCAAATTTTAAACAAAACAGGTAGCTACAGTTCTTGCTTTGCATAGTGGTATATATGATATACCCTGCACCTTATTCGATGAGGAAAGGACCGAGATCCCTTCACCGGGAGTGACTCCTTTAGCAATAACTGGCAGATGCTACACACTCGGTTTGACTTTTGATTGCTTCTATAATTTCTGCTTTGCACAGTGATATATATGATATATTCCGCACCTCATTCGACGAGGAGAGGGCCAACGATCCCTTCACCGGGAGTGACCCCTTTAGCAAAACTAGAAAAGCCTCAAAATCACCCCATTTCAAAACTTCATTTGATTCTACAACGATATCAAGTTCATTAAGCTCATGGTTTTCTGAAAACCTGCGTAGCCCTCCGTCATTTCAGATAAGTACTACTTAGTATTCGTGCTACGGTAGTTTGGCATTCGTCAAGGCGTAGTGTACGGTAGCTAACTAGTATTTATCTGCTTATGCATATGATGCAGATTGGATTAGGGTATTCGTACGGCGTTGTTTGGCATTCGTCAAGGGTCGTGCGGGTGGGTTTAATTCAATCAAGAAATGTACGGGTTGAACTTGACTAGTGGACTATGGGTTGTTTGGCATTCGTCAAGGTCATAGAACACTAGGGGTAAAATATTATTGGGAATTTCAAGTGTTGAAATTTGCAATGAGATTGCATACCTTCTATGAGATAGTTGGATCCCGATACCCACTGCGAGTAAGAGTTACTCCTGGGAGAGTTTTACACATTGCAATTAGTTGATCAAGTAGGTGTCTAGAAAGGTGTCAACGGGGTTACGCCTCTGGGAAAACGAGGTTTACATTAATTAGGTTCGTGCGAAAGTACGGGGAACCTCCCTCAAAATACCGACACTGGCCTGGCTGAAAGATTGGCGAACTTGTAGTGTGTAATTAATCCCGGCTAGTCTTTTCCTTTTAGGGTTTGAAGGAAGATTTGATAAAAACCAGTGGGAGCCATCCTGATTAGATAAGATAATAACCAATCTGATCTTGCACGAGCATACGCTAAAGTGTTTTCTTCTCTCTCTCTCCAGGTAGCGACCATGTCATGCCCTAATAAAGATAATAATATGGATGTATTGACCAAACCCGCATGTTATACTGTGCAGGGGAACGTTGGACCCGTTCTTTCTTATAAGAGTTATGAGACTGAACAGGGAATAGGAGAATATCTAGATTCTCAAGCCGCCCAAAAGAACATGCATGTTGATGCATCTTCTACAGGTGTGTTAGTTATTGAGAACTGTTTCTCAGTTCACCCTACGTCCTGGGTATTAGATACCGGATCAGGATCCCACATATGTAAACAGTTACATGGGCTACGAAAAGGTAGAGAACTGGAAAAAGGTGATCATTCCGTTCAAGTAGGGAATGGTGCAAATGTTGCAGCCAAAGCAGATGGCGAATATCACCTAGTATTACCAAGTGGTGATACAATAATTCTGAATGAGTGCTATTATATACCGAACATGATGTGCAACATTATATCAGTTTCTTTGCTGAGTAAAGAAGGATATAATTTTGTAGTACAGGATAATGTTATGAACATATTCCTAGATCAAAAGTTGATTGCATCAGGCTCGTTACATAATGGCATATTCATTCTAAATCAAAATACAATCCTCAATATACAAAACACACACAAGAGGAAAAGTTCAGAAATGAATGAATCCTACTTGTGGCATTGTAGACTTGGTCATATCAATGCGACACGACTGACTAAGTTACATAAGGATGGTTATTTGAATCTGTTCGAATTATCATCTTATGATACTTGCCATTCATGTCTCAAAGGAAAAATGACCAAAGCTCCGTTTAGTGGACACGGAGAAAGAGTTACTGAACTCTTAGGACTGGTACATAGTGATGTATGCGGTCCCATGTCTACCCTTGCCAGAAACGGTTCTTCCTACTTCATTACATTCACTGACGATCTCTCTAGATACGGGCATGTGTTCCTATTGAAACACAAGTCTGAAGCTTTTGAGAAATTCAGAGAATATAAGCACGAAGTAGAGAACCAAACGGGCAAAAGTATTAAGATCCTTCGATCTGATCGAGGAGGAGAATACTTGAGCAATGAGTTCCAAGATTATCTAAAAGAGAATGGGATTCTCTCTCAGCTTACTCCACCTTATAAACCACAGCACAACGGTGTATCGGAACGAAGGAATCGCACCCTATTAGATATGGTGCGTTCAATGATGAGTACAGCTGAGTTACCTATTTCCTTCTGGGGGTATGCGCTTGAGACAGCCATACACCTATTGAATATGGTTCCTACCAAATCAGTGCCTACCACTCTATATGAGATATGGAAAGGGAAGAGACCATCTCTTAAGTATGTTAAGATATAGGGTTGTCCTGCCTATGTCAAAAGACAAAATCCGGACAAACTCGAGGCAAGATCAGTCTTATGTAAGTTTGTAGGATATCCCAAAAATTCACAAGGGTATATCTTCTTCCACCCCGAGGAACAAAAGGTGTTTGTTTCTCGACATGCCACTTTCTTAGAAAAAGGTTTTCTTATGAAACAGATTAGTGGCAATGAGGTAGAACTGGAAGAGGTTCCAGCAACACAAACTATAACAAAAGACTTGGTAGAACCAGAGGATTCAGTAGTACCCGACGAACCCCAGCCTCTCCGCCGATCTAGTAGGGCTTCTCGTCCACCTGAGAGATACTACGGTTTTCTCATTGACGGTGGAAGCGAGGATTGCATCATGGAGGATGATGACCCAACTAGCTCCGAGCAAGCCATCACGAGTAGGGACTCAGTGAAATGGCTGGATGCTATGCGGTCCGAGATGGAATCCATGTACACCAACAAAGTATGGACATTGGAAGTTGCTCCTGAAGGGGTAAAACCTATTAGGAGCAAGTGGATCTTCAAGAAAAAACTTGGTGTAGATGGGAAAGTGGAGACTTTCAAAGCTAAACTTGTAGCAAAGGGTTTTCGTCAAAGACCAGGTGTGGACTATGACGAAACCTTTTCTCCAGTGGCTATGCTTAAATCCATCCGGATCATGCTTGACATCGCTGCAAATCATGATTACGAAATCTGGAAAATGGATGTTAAGACCGCCTTTCTAAATGGTGATTTAGAAGAGTGCGTGTACATGACTCAGTCAGAGGGCTTCGTAGACATTGGGAGCAGCGGGAAAGTGTGCAAACTGCTTAAATCCATTTATGGATTAAAGCATGCATCGCAGAGTTGGAACATCTGCTTTGACGTCATTATCGAAGAGTTTGATTTCGTCAAAAATCCAGATGAACCTTGTATCTACAAGAAGGTGGCAGAGAGTAAGGTTATCTTCCTCGTATTTTACGTGGACGATATACTCTTGATAGGAAATGATATTCCTATGCTGCAATCGGTCAAGCTCTTCTTATCACAAAGATTCTCAATGAAAGATCTTGGTGATGCCTCCTGCATATTGGGAATCAGGATCTATAGAGATAGATCCAAACGGATATTGGGATTGTCCCAATCCAGGTATATTGACACCATACTAAAGAGGTTTGGTATGGAAGAATCCAAGCGTGGGAACTTACCCACGATCTCTGGAGTCACTCTCTCCAAAGAAATGTCTCCCAAGACTGATTTGGAGAGAGCTCGCATGCAAGGGATACCCTATGCTTCGGCTGTAGGCTCTATCATGTACGCGATGCTATGTACCAGACCCGATGTTGCATACTCACTAAGTGTAGTGAGCAGGTATCAAGCTGATCCTGGAGAGAGTCACTAGACAGCTGTGAAGAGCATTCTCAAGTACTTGCGAAGGACTAAAGAGATGCTCTTGGTGTATGGTAACGGAGAACTCCAAGTGGAGTCCTTTACCGATTCGAGCTTCCAGAGTGATAAGGACGACTCTATGTCGCAGTCGGGATTTTTCTTTACCCTTTACGGAGGGGCGGTTAGCTGGAAGAGTTTCAAGCAGGAAACCGTGGCAGACTCGATGATGGAGGCTGAATACATCGCTGCCAACGATGCTGCCAAAGAGGCTGTCTGGATCAAGAAGTTCATTACTGAACTTGGAGTGGTTCCATCCATTGAGCATCCAATACCTTTGTATTGCGATAACAATGGAGCGGTGGCTTTGGCCAAGGAACTCAGGTCCCATCAGCGATCCAGGCATATTCTGAGGCGGTATCACCTGATCCGGGAGATAGTTGATCGCCAGGAGATCGGGGTCAGGAGGGTTGACACGAAGAACAACACGGCGGATCCACTCACGAAGGCCATTCCCCAGATACAGTTTGAGAGACTCTTCGGGATGCTCGGTATGCGATACTACAGCAGCTGGCCCTAGTGCAAGTGGGAGATTGTTAGTTGTATGTATGCCCTAGAAGCCAGTATTGTACAGATGATGTATATTATATTGGATGCTTGGACATATATAGAGATGACTTTCTTGCTCGATATGATAGTATGCTATCTGGTTATTCTTTATCTTAACATGTATACTAGTCTCTTTAAACTGTCTTATGGTTACATGTTGGTAAAGCCCTTAGGATGTGTACTTGTGTACCTGGATTATGATGCAGATCATACTAGTGGGGACATGGTAGTCCATAAGTTCATCCTTCAAGGTCCCTAGTCGTGGGTGTTGTTGGAGATAGTGCCCTCAGAGTCAATTATTGGATCACAGGCACGTGATTGCAATGATTGAGGGAGGACCTATCTCGGTAGGACAGTCTTACTCGAGATGATAGTATGCTATCTGGTTTATCTTTATCATCGTGTACTGCTTTAGGTGACCTGACATGTCGCTATTACACGTTGATAGAGCCCCTAGGATTCTTGCTTGACTGCCAGCAGTATGATGGCGATCATATACGTGGGAGCTGGTAGTCTATAAGCACATCCTTAAAAGGTCCCTAGTCGTAGGAGTTTCGAGACAGGGCATCGATACTCCATTAGTAGACTAGTGTATACAGTCGAGACCCCGACGAGGGGCGGTGGCCGGTCTCACAAGCCACTGGTGTCAGTTGGTTCACCTAAGATGTATACAGGTGCTCATTGGGTTATGAGTACACCGGACAGGACTCGCCGGGAACCTGCTAGTTGGTCTTATACCAGATGTCAGATAGCAGTTCCCTGGTGACATGTGTACAGGTTAGTTCATCGACCTGAGGATCGTCATTTGTCTCGTGTGAGTTCCCACTGTGCTTTGATTACTACCCTACCACGGCTCAAAGGAGTCGTGCAAACAGGTTTTAGTTGGGTACAGTCCCGAGCCACATGGAGGCAGTGAGCGGATCTTCAGGGGTTCGTCTCTCCCGGTATTGGGGGTGAGGTCGCGCTGTGTCTAGGAGAGCCATTACGCAAAGCCCTCGGCCGAGGCAGGAGATTTACTGGTAGGTATTCCAGTAGTATCTCAGGGCGTTCTGGGCTACGCTCCGACACGACTTGTACCGCTTTTGGGGGTCTGACTTTCACCAACCCCCTAGGCCCGCCATGCGATACTCATAGACGAACGGACCGGACTGTACGGATATTGTCACTGACAGGCTCAGTAGGGTGTCGGGGTGAGCTTCCTCATCGACGTCCCTTTTGGTCAATAGCTGGTGGCCCGTCACGTATTGGCTTATACCTCTGACGTGCTAGTGGTTAAATCCACAGCCATAGTATTGACGAGTCTTTAGAGTCCACCACACTTACAGCTACTCAAGTTTCGGGCGAAACGCTGTAGAGGCCGTATGGAGATATGGCAGGGTCCGATCAGATACGTGCGGTATTGCACGGATCAGGATCGGACAGGTTTGTACTAGTGGCCGTATGATTATATGGCAGGGTTCGATCAGATACGTGCGGTATTGCACGGATCAGGATCGAACGGTTTTTACTAGCCGGTTTTGGCTTAAGCCGGTCCTAGTTTAGTACAGTGTAGATTTTGTCTCTTTTGCATTTGTATCCGGACGGAATACAGATGCGGGTGTGTATGCACAGTATGGGGTTTTCCTGTAATCTATTACGGGACCAGTTTTCTGGAGTTGCCAGTTTGCATTCCGTTCCGGCCGGTTTTCCTTTGTTCTTTCCCGGCCGGACTTTTCTGATGGAGGGGGTAATTTGCAGTTTTGCAAATTACTTTTGGTGGAGGTTTTATTTGTAAGATGTTTTATTATGAAAGCATCTTTTGATACCTTTCTTATCCATCTTTATCATTTGCTTTTTGTTGATGAGATGGGATTAGGATTGATTTAGAGTTGATGTGAGTTTGTGATGATTATGTCTTGATATGGTCACCACTTCCTTTACCCTACACTCACCTCCCTTCATGTTTATGCTATCATATTCATTCCTCCACCCTCTTGCTCTCACTTGATGAAATGGATGATAAGTTTTTCATGAGAAGAAAAAGAAAAGAGTGAAGAAGAAAAAGAAAAGAGAGAAAGAAAATGAGAGGTTCATCTTGAGAGTTCATTCTTGATCTCATTTTCTTGCTAGAAAAATGCAAGCACCATTTTTCTATTCTTTGATTCCTCCATCATGGCAACTACAAACCCCATTGAGACAAAGCGCTTTCTACACTACATTCTACAGCATATCTTGAGCATGTCGAGTTGCCGGCTTCATGCGCGAGTTGCCTCGGTATTGAGGCGGGAGCCCGTAAAAGAAGAAGGCGTTGTGGTGCCCTTTCCGGCGAGGAGGCGACGATACGGAGTCAAGACTTTCCGTGGGAGATCGGGACGTTGAAGAGAAGACCGGAGGACTCGGATCTCATGGTATACTTCTCACCCCATCTCTAGTTAGCTAGTTTAGGTTAATGGTAAACGATCCGGGTTTTCATTGTCCGCGGTAGCGCCGGTTTCCGAGTAAGGAAAATTTTTATTCCGCATTTTGGCCTCGAGCAAGAGGCCGGGGCGCTGCCGTGGCGCAACATGGTATCAGAGCCACGCCATTAACCTTACCTAGCTTGTTCTAATGTGTTTTGCTTATCCGATCGACCGAAATTCCAAAAACCGTATTTTTCCTTCACAATCAGTTTCTGTTGAAATTTTTTGAAGTCTAAAAATTTTTCTGGTGGTCTCAGAAAGATGTGCAGGGAGTTCTAAGAACTCTGGAAAAAAACGAGACAGTGAACCCTTACCTCGAGCGCGGAAGCGCCGCACCACCCCCCTTTCTGCCACCCTTCCGCCGCAAGTTGGTGGGTTCAATGCTTCGTATTTTTCCAGTGGGCTTCTGGGCTGAAAATAGGGCTTTTGGGATATTAAGTTTGGGCCAATTATTTCTGTGAGTGCTACAGTTTTTCTTGGGGCCCACTTGTTAATTGTTTGATCGATCGGATATTTTTAAACACATTATTTCACAGTATTTACATTATATCTGCGACCGTGAATGTCACTCGATCGGTAAATCCGGTCTAACTGCTATAGCCCGGTTAGACGGATTTGCGAACGTGACTTTCACGTTGATATTCTTTGTTTATGCTGTGATGTTGCGGATCGGTCGTGGGGGATAGCCTGGATGCAATGCTAGTACAGTTTTGGTGTATTATGTACATTTGATATTGCGGGGCGAGCGTCCGACTTGTGGACTGCCGTCACTGCCTGTTTGTATTATTCTTTTGGGGCACGACCTGGTTGCGGTCGATGTACCCGGTATATGTATATTTTACTTTCTGTACTAGGATTACCCCGCGGAGGGGTGCACGGATAGCCGGGTTCTAGAGGGCAACGGGCCCGCATCTCATGGCATTGAGACGGAGGGGGCTTCACTCTAGGATTGGCGGGCTATTCGCCGCACTCGTAGGGGGTACAGGTTGACCCAGGAGGGGTGCCCAAGTTACCGGATTCCATGAAGTGCTGGGTGGTCCATTCACGGAGCTGAAGGGGGCTGCCTCGCTTCAGGTTTTGGCAGGTGACTTGCCGCGCCCGTAGGGGTCTAGGATTTCATTGCACAGGCTATCCACACGACCAGGGGAACGTCGGGTTTCAGCAGCGGCTCTGTGAAACCCGGGGCTTCCAGATATCTGTATTGTTCTGTGATGCTGTACATTTCTGTGATGTTGCATTTTATCACGCCTTGAGCGAAATATAATATATTGGTATATATATTAGTAGATGTTGTATATGTTTTACATCCGCGCTAGTCCAGTCCCCGCTCTGCCGTTAGTTAGCTAACCTAACGGGTGATGACGGGACCCAGTGGCGAATGCGGATGGCATATACGTACATCAGTATATTTTCGTTCTTTGTGGTGTGATTAATTGATGGGACTGCGTTGATTCGGATCAATGCAAGATAAACAAACCTATTCTGATGTTGTTGGAACATTTTTCAAAAAGCTGTTATTGCAAGGACGTTCACTTTTGTTTTGCATCGTGGTATTCATTTGGAATATCCTGCTCCTCAGTCGACGAGGCAAGGGCCGAGATCCCTTCACCGGGAGTGACCCCTTGGACAGAAGTTTGCGTCAGGGCATTAACTTCACTATAGCCGATTACTTTTGCTTTGCATCGTGGTATTCATCTGGAATATCCTGCACCTCATTCTACGGGGAAAGAGCCGAGATCCCTTCACCGGGAGTGACCTCTTTAGTAAAGGTTTTCGTCACTATATTTTTATAAAAGGCTATGCAGTTCCTTCAATGATATCAAGTTCATTACGTTAAAAGTTTTTCGCCAAAAACTAGACGTAGCCCTCCGTCATTTCTTACAAGTATTACTTAGTATTCGTGCTGCGTTTGTTGACTGTGTCAAGGCGTAGTGTGCGGTAGCTAAGTAGTGTTTGTTTGCTGCATATAAATGGGATTGGTTAGGACAGTCGTGCGGCCTTGTTGACTGTGTCAAGGGCTCGTACGGGTGGGTTTAATGCAATCCAGAATAATGACGGGTTGAACTTGGCTAGGACACTTTGATTTGTTGACTGTGTCAAGGTCACTTGGGTCCTAGGGGTAAAACTTTCATCGGGAGTTTCAAAAGAACTGAAACTTGCCAGGCATGCGCATACCTTCTGGAGTATGGTGACTTGAGTGGATTCCGTCAAGTTATCATGCGATGATAGTTGGATCCTGATTCCCACTGATGAGTTATTTTACTCCTCGGGTGACCCCGACTAGTTCTTCTTTCAGGTTTGGAGGAGAATTTGAGGTACAGTGGGAGGTTTCCAGATTAGATAAAGTGATAACCATTCTGATCTAGGTTAGAGTGCACGCTGAGTGTTTCTTTTCTCTCTCTCTTTGGCAGCGACCATTGACCCGACCCTGGACTATGACTCAGTGAACAAGTTGACCGAACCTTCTTAACACAGGCTTTTAGATTGTCAGGGTTGCAGACCACATTGCCACTCCTACTTTTACCCTTTTCTCCAGGACACCCCGCATTACTGCGAACGTCCACTTCCATTGGACAAAACCATGGTATGGTTATATACGAACTCGAAGGACTTCGAGGATGGTTTCTGGTTCTGGAGAAAACGGATAGAACTATTCAGTTGTCTTTTCTTTTCACCTTCTCTCATTGCGAGTACTCCTTGGTTTAGGAGATAGTACACCTATTACGCAAATTGGATAGTCTTCTTCCAAACCTTAGGCTGGTGCCGACCGGTAGGGAATGAAGAAAACCAATTAGCATAACGATGGTGTGCAGAAGGTATTAAGTTAAGACAAAGCAAGGGATTAGTAGGAGGGCAAAGTAAATTGCGACTGATATTCACGACCAAACCAAGTATTTCTTCGCCAATCCTAAATCACCTTTGTATTTCTCCAGGACACTCCGTATCACTACGAAGATCCACAGTTTATTTGGATACTCCATCGTATGGTTATATACGAACTCGAAAGGAACTTGTTCCAGTTCAGGGATGGATTCTGGTTCAGGAGAAATAGGAATAAAGTACATTCAGGTGTCTTTTATCTTCACCTTCTCTCGCATTGCGAGTGTTCCTAGGATTGGGACAGTACACCCTTTATGCTTTTTGGATAGTCTTCTTCCAAACCATAGGCTGGTGCCGAACGGTAGGGAAGGAAGAAAACCATTTGGCCTAAGGGGGTGTACAGAAGGTAATGACTAAAGACATATAAAGGGATTTGGACAGATGGCAAAGAGATATACGGTTACAGTTGTGAATCTGGATGATGGAAGAGGCATTACTAGAAATACCAGGATGCCCCAACGAAACATTTCAATGTTTCAGCTTCACTGTGTACTGTTAATGGAAAACTGATTTCCCGATTAGACACTTACTCCAGGGTATGTATTTACCAGGTATGATTCTCACATCTGTATAGTTTTACAGATGATGAGTGGGAGTAAGTTATTGGGAATTAGGTGATCATCCTCATTGTTTGAGGAAGTCACCTGGGTTGTTTGCCGGACGGCAATTATTTGGTTTTGAATATCCGCTGTTGTGCACCAATTTCAAATTGATATATCTGTACGTCTATTTTTATAGAGTGAGATATACCTTTTGAAGTTATGTCGATGACATTTACCTATATCAGTGGATGGTTAGGTAAGGAGCATTAAACAGCGGTGTAATTCTTCTTAACCATAAGTACAGTTTTCAACCTACGACACACAGTGAAAGAGTTGTTAGACTCAGCGGACTTATACAGAGTATTGTATGTTGTCCAGTGTCCATTAGGACAGAGGGGTTGGTCCTCGTACTATATTCGGTTTACTTATGACTTCTCTAGTTTTTAGACAAGTGTTTCGTAGAAACACAGGGTCCGAATTTTGAGAAGTTATAGGTATTTGGATAAAGTAAAGAACCAGGTATAGCAAGTATCGGGATTCTTCAAAGTGATCGAAGATGTAGATACTTGTGTATGGTATTCAGTTGATAGTAATGATAAAGAGAAATTGCTTCTCTTTCAGGTTACTCATAATTGGAAGCATTCCTAAGTTGAGTAACGCTGATCGGCCTCCTTCCATTTAGTTGACATGCACTGGTGACAGCTGCATGATTTGAATCTGGTTAAATTAAATCAGTGCCTCTGGTTCTATATTGGATATAGAACAGTTCATATCTTGACATTGTTAAGGTACGGGGAGTTGTCCGGCTTATGATTAAAACCAGACACTGGACAACTCAAGGCACGTTTCTGTAATGGCTGTTTGTGGGTTGACCCAGGCTATGACGAGGGTTGACTTTCTACCATCTGGCAGATCAATAGAAATATTGTTCTAGACTCGCCACAGTTTTATTAAAAATGGATTTTTTCAAAAACAGTAGTGGGAGTATGGTAGAACTGGAAGTGATTCCAGAACCACAAACGATTACCGAAGATTTGATAAGGAACCTAAAGATTCAATCTGATTTGACATTCTATTGGCCACTCCGCAGATACGGTGGGTAACTTCAGGCACCCGAGAGGTACTCTGGTAGTCTCAAGGACGGTGACAGGGAAGTTCTTGTTTACCCACACTTGCCATTGCTGATTGTTCCAGGATGCGAGACCCGGCAGGAGGATGAGTATAGCGTCGCTCTAAACTAGCTTTAGAAGTGCACGTCTATATGACTCTGCCAGAGGGTTGTCGTAGTCAGTAGGAGCAGCGGAAGTATTGCTGGACATCAGGCTTATGTCTATTTATAGACTAAAGCAGATGTAGCGGAGATAGATCATCTATTTCTGATATGACAGTCATAGGTTTGACATCATCAGAATAAGGGGTGGATCTGTTGAGAAGGTAGTAGGGAGTGATATTCCTATACTACGATCGGTTATACTTTGGTCGTCACACAGTGTTTTCTCCACATAGGACTTGGATATTATATCAGACATACTGGTTACTAGATCTATGATTTTAGATCTAGATTTGGGTGGTTTCCCAATCTGGGTACCTTGACAGCATTCTATGAGTATTTAGAGTGGACGACTCCTGGCACGGTAGTATACCTGCAGTTGATGGAGTCACCCTCTCTAAAGGTGTCTTACAGACTAAAGGGGAGAGGGATACGCATGATTGACAGATCACTTGCTTAAGCAATTGAGTCAATCATGAGATGTCAAGTACCACGCCAGATGTTGTTCTTGCAGTAGATGCAATAAGTTGATATTAATCCAATCCTGGAGAAACAGTCGGAAGCAGTTTTAGAACATAAGTTAATGTTCTAGGGATGTGATAACGACAGCCTCTTTTAGGTGACAGTTATCATTCCAGGCTTCCAAGGTGACATAGACGACAAGGAGGTTGTCAGAGTTATAGTTTTCCCTCCGACGAGGGGCAGTATTTTGGACAGGTGGTCCAAGGCAATACTGAGGGAGGCATGGCGCTGGGTACTGATTAAGTTCAGTTATCGATACAGTCTAAGAAGTTTGGGTTTGGAGTTAATGAACAAGGTCCCATCAGACATCCAGACGTTCCAAGAACGATATTGCTCATTTCGGGAGATGGCTTTCTCCGCGAACTTGAGATATAGAGAGACGTAGAAAGAAACTTCTCTGCGGATCCAATCACTGAGGCTATTCCTCGAACGCAATAGTTTCGCAAACGAGCTTTGTGAGACTGACTAGTAGAGGAGTTGGGTGTTCGGTATCACACGGGCTGTGAGTATGCGGCATCGCAATAATTAGCCTTGAGTGCAAGTGGGAGATTGTTGGAGATAGTGCCCTCAGAGTCAATTATTGGATCACAGGCACGTGATTGCAATGATTGAGGGAGGACCTATCCCGGTAGGACAGTCTTACTCGAGATGATAGTATGCTATCTGGTTTATCTTTATCATCGTGTACCGCTTTAGGTGACCTGACATGTCGCTATTACACGTTGATAGAGCCCCTAGGATTCTTGCTTGACTGCCAGCAGTATGATGGCGATCATATACGTGGGAGCTGGTAGTCTATAAGCACATCCTTAAAAGGTCCCTAGTCGTAGGAGTTTCGAGACAGGGCATCGATACTCCATTAGTAGACTAGTGTATACAGTCGAGACCCCGACGAGGGGCGGTGGCCGGTCTCACAAGCCACTGGTGTCAGTTGGTTCACCTAAGATGTATACAGGTGCTCATTGGGTTATGAGTACACCGGACAGGACTCGCCGGGAACCTGCTAGTTGGTCTTATACCAGATGTCAGATAGCAGTTCCCTGGTGACATGTGTACAGGTTAGTTCATCGACCTGAGGATCGTCATTTGTCTCGTGTGAGTTCCCACTGTGCTTTGATTACTACCCTACCACGGCTCAAAGGAGTCGTGCAAACAGGTTTTAGTTGGGTACAGTCCCGAGCCACATGGAGGCAGTGAGCGGATCTTCAGGGGTTCGTCTCTCCCGGTATTGGGGGTGAGGTCGCGCTGTGTCTAGGAGAGCCATTACGCAAAGCCCTCGGCCGAGGCAGGAGATTTACTGGTAGGTATTCCAGTAGTATCTCAGGGCGTTCTGGGCTACGCTCCGACACGACTTGTACCGCTTTTGGGGGTCTGACTTTCACCAACCCCCTAGGCCCGCCATGCGATACTCATAGACGAACGGACCGGACTGTACGGATATTGTCACTGACAGGCTCAGTAGGGTGTCGGGGTGAGCTTCCTCATCGACGTCCCTTTTGGTCAATAGCTGGTGGCCCGTCACGTATTGGCTTATACCTCTGACGTGCTAGTGGTTAAATCCACAGCCATAGTATTGACGAGTCTTTAGAGTCCACCACACTTACAGCTACTCAAGTTTCGGGCGAAACGCTGTAGAGGCCGTATGGAGATATGGCAGGGTCCGATCAGATACGTGCGGTATTGCACGGATCAGGATCGGACAGGTTTGTACTAGTGGCCGTATGATTATATGGCAGGGTTCGATCAGATACGTGTGGTATTGCACGGATCAGGATCGAACGGTTTTTACTAGCCGGTTTTGGCTTAAGCCGGTCCTAGTTTAGTACAGTGTAGATTTTGTCTCTTTTGCATTTGTATCCGGACGGAATACAGATGCGGGTGTGTATGCACAGTATGGGGTTTTCCTGTAATCTATTACGGGACCAGTTTTCTGGAGTTGCCAGTTTGCATTCCGTTCCGGCCGGTTTTCCTTTGTTCTTTCCCGGCCGGACTTTTCTGATGGAGGGGGTAATTTGCAGTTTTGCAAATTACTTTTGGTGGAGGTTTTATTTGTAAGATGTTTTATTATGAAAGCATCTTTTGATACCTTTCTTATCCATCTTTATCATTTGCTTTTTGTTGATGAGATGGGATTAGGATTGATTTAGAGTTGATGTGAGTTTGTGATGATTATGTCTTGATATGGTCACCACTTCCTTTACCCTACACTCACCTCCCTTCATGTTTATGCTATCATATTCATTCCTCCACCCTCTTGCTCTCACTTGATGAAATGGATGATAAGTTTTTCATGAGAAGAAAAAGAAAAGAGTGAAGAAGAAAAAGAAAAGAGAGAAAGAAAATGAGAGGTTCATCTTGAGAGTTCATTCTTGATCTCATTTTCTTGCTAGAAAAATGCAAGCACCATTTTTCTATTCTTTGATTCCTCCATCATGGCAACTACAAACCCCATTGAGACAAAGCGCTTTCTACACTACATTCTACAGCATATCTTGAGCATGTCGAGTTGCCGGCTTCATGCGCGAGTTGCCTCGGTATTGAGGCGGGAGCCCGTAAAAGAAGAAGGCGTTGTGGTGCCCTTTCCGGCGAGGAGGCGACGATACGGAGTCAAGACTTTCCGCGGGAGATCGGGACGTTGAAGAGAAGACCGGAGGACTCGGATCTCGTGGTATACTTCTCACCCCATCTCTAGTTAGCTAGTTTAGGTTAATGGTAAACGATCCGGGTTTTCATTGTCCGCGGTAGCGCCGGTTTCCGAGTAAGGAAAATTTTTATTCCGCATTTTGGCCTCGAGCAAGAGGCCGGGGCGCTGCCGTGGCGCAACAGGTGTATCGAGATGGGGCATCGATATACCAGAGTAGACTAGCGTATACGCTTCTCGACCCATGAGATGGGCGATGGATGATCCCATATCCATTGGTGCTTGATATCAGAGATGGTATACGGGTGCTCAGTGGAGACTGGGTACACTGGACGGACTCGCCGAGAACTACCAGATGGTATTATACCTCACGTCAGATGGCAGTTCTCAGGTGACACTTGTGCAGGTTAGTCTGTAGACCCGAGATCCTCATAGAGTCTTATGTGATTCCCACTTTTCTTTGATCTCCACCTTACCACGTCCATGAGGGCGTGCAAAACGGTGGTCTTTGGGTACAGTCCCGAGTCACATAGAGGCAATGAGCGATAGGAGTCTCTTCCGGTATTTGGGGTTGATGTTGCGCTGTGCTCGATTGGCCGTAACAGGGAAGTCCCTGGCCAGGGCTGATCAGAGATTTGCTGGTAAGTGTTACCGGTAGTTTCTCGACCCGTTATGAGCCTCACATCGGCACGACTTATCGGTTATTGGGGTCTGATGTTTACCACCCCTAGACTTGATATGCGACATATCAGACGAACAGACCGGACTGTATGGTAAGTGTTACTGGTCGGATTCACAGGAGTGTTAGCGGGCTAGCTCGTCGATCTTCCGATCGCTCAATACCCGGATGGCCGTTACGTTTAGCAGACCGCTTGCGGCTTGTGGGTGCTTGATATGATCATCATCTGCTACCGGCGTATTGACGAGTCTTTAGAGTCCTACACAGAGGTTTCCTGGCTCAAGCGAAACGAAATAGGAGCGTTTATGAGATATGTGTGGGACCGAGAATAATGCGTGTATGTGATACCGTATTTCATTCTCGCGATGAATGTTTCGATTGGTTGTATGCGATATAAACTAGTTGTCGAATCATTGATTCGATAAATCGATACATTGTATACTAGTCGGTTATGTCCGACATGACCGGATCATTGAATCAAGTGTTGATTTAATGATTTAATGTATAATTATATATTTGATATATTAATTTGCATTAACTAGTATTGGTTCATTTTAAAAGGATTTTCTCACTTGAAGTGCACATTGTATATGTGATATGCTTTTGTGTGCACTTGATTGTATCATGTTTGATGATACATATTTACTTGGGTTTGTGCAAAGAATTAAACCATGGTTATGATAATGGTTAGGGTTTTGAGTTATTCATCTATTTATTTATCCATTCTTTATTTATTTAAATAGATAAAAGAAAAGAAAATGGTTTCTTTTTATCATGAAGCTTGTTGAAGCTTCATGAAGCTTTGACTAAAGAGACCATTTTGTCTTCATGCTTAACCTTAACCATTCCCACTTACCATGGTCTATTCTCTACACTTAACCTTAGTTAGGATATGATAAGTATTGTTTTCTTTTTCATTTTAATAAACCATATCATATTCTTTCTTCTTCTTGATCATCTTCTTCTTCAAGAAAAGCTTAAGCCCATCAATGGCAACTTGAGCAAAAGTGAGTGAAATCCAATTCTAAAGTGAACCCACCTCCTATTTCTTCACCCTCTACCTCTTGCCAAGTTGTTTTGGGTGTTTTCTTCACAAGTTTCACAACTTGGTGAAGTTGGAGCTTGAACTTGTGCAACCTCGACGTAGATCATCTTCGGCACGAAGCCGACGACCTAGTCCGCCCAATTCTCCGATGAAGCCGACGTTTGAGTTCGGGATTCGAGATGGACAGCGAGAGGACGCCTACGTGGAGCTTAGGAAGTGGAGAAACGGATCTACAAAGGTTGTAGCCTCTCTCCTTTAGTTAAGATGTTAACTAGTTTCGTTTTTCGCCTAAACATCTAGTCAACGATCCGTATTAGGGTTTCTCGGCACCCATAAAATTTGAAATTGGCATGGTTGATGCCTTGTGAGACCTCTATATAGTGCCTAGGAACCCTACAATAGGTATGCTGCTGTCTCCAGCGCATATCCCCAGAAGGAAATAGGTAACTCAGCTGTGCTCATCATAGAGCGCACCATATCTAATAGGGTGTGATTCCTCCGTTCTGATACACCGTTGTGCTGTGGTGTATATGGAGGAGTCAGCTGAGATAGAATCCCATTCTCTTTTAGGAAGTCCAGGAATTCATTGCTCAAGTATTCACCTCCTTGATCAGATCGAAGGATTTTAATACTTTTTCCGGTTTGGTTCTCGACTTCTTGTTTATATTCTCTAAATTTATCAAAAGCTTCTGATTTGTGTTTCATCAGGAACACATATCCGAATCTAGAGAGATCGTCGGTGAATGTAATGAAGTACGAAGAACCAACCCTGGCATGTGTTGACATAAGACCGCATACATCACTATGTATCAGTCCCAAGAGTTCAGTAACTCTTTCTCCGTATCCCGTAAACGGAGTTTTGGTCATCTTGCCTTTGAGACATGATTGGCAAGTGTCATAAGATGAAAATTCAAACGGATTTAAATATCCATCCTTATGCAACTTAGCCAGTCGTGTCGCATTGATGTGACCCAGTCTATAATGCCACAAGAAGGATTCGTTCAGTTCAGAACTCTTCCTCTTGTGTGTGTTTGTTATGCTCAGAACTGTTGATTGATTTAGAACATAAATGCCATAGCACAACGTGCCTGATCCAACCAACTTTTGGTTACGGAAAATGTTCATAACATTGTCCTGTAATACAAAATTATATCCCTCTTTACTCAACAAAGAAACCGATATAATGTTGCATATCAGGTTCGGCATGTAATAGCATTCGTTCAGAACCAATGTATTACCAGTTGGTAATACAAGGTGATATTCCCCGACAGTCTTAGCTGCAACAATTGCACCATTTCCAACTCTAATGTCTTTATCACCTTCTCCAAGTTCTCTACCTTTCCTGAGCTCATGTAACTGATTACATATATGGGATCCTGACCCGGTATCTAATACCCAGTACGTAGAGCAAATGGAGAAACAGTTCTCTGTAACGAACACACCCGAAGAAAATGCATCATCATGTACTTTCTTCATTCGGGTGGCATGGGAATCCTGGTATTCCCCTATATCCTGTACATTCCTATAACTCTTATAAGAAAGAACGGAACCAACGTTCCCCAGCACAGTATAACATGCGGGTTTGGTCAATACATCCATATTATTATCTTTATTAGGGCATGACATGGTCTCTACCTGGAGAGAGAGAGAAGAAAACACTTTAGCGTATGCTCGTGCAAGATCAGATTGGTTATTATCTTATCTAATCAGGATGGCTCCCACTGGTTTTTATCAAATCTTCCTTCAAACCCTAAAAGGAAAGATTAGCCGGGATTAATTACACCCTACAACTTCGTCGATCTTTCAGCCAGGCCAGTGTCGGTACTTTGAGGGAGGTTCCCCGTGCTTTCGCACGGACCTAATTAAAGTAAACCTCATTTTCCCAGAGGCGTAACCCCGTTGACACCTTTCTAGACACCTACTTGATCAGCTAATTGTAATGTGTAAAACTCTCCCAGGAGTAACTCTTACTCGCAGTGGGTATCGGGATCCAACTATCTCATAGAAGGTATGCAATCTCATTGCAAATTTCAACACTTGAAATTCCCGATAATATTTTGCCCCTAGCGTCCTATGACCTTGACAATGGCCAACAAATCATAGGCTACTAGTCAAGTTCAACCCGTCATTTCTTGATTGAATCAAACCCACCCACACGACCCTTGACAAAGGCCAACAAGGTCGTACGACTACCCTGAAATAATCTGCATCACATGCACAAGCAGATAAACACTATTTAGCTACCGCACACTACGCCTTGACAAAGGCCAACAAACGCAGCACGAATACTAAACAGTTCTTATCTGAAATGACGGAGGGCTACGACCGGTTTTTCTGAAAACCTATTGCGTAATAAACTTGATATCGTTGTAGAATCAAGTGAAGTTTTGAAATGGAGTGATTTTGAGGCATTTCTAGTTTTGCTAAAGGGGTCACTCCTGGTGAAGGGATCGTCGGCCCTTTCCTCGTCGAATGAGGTGCGGGATATATCATATATATCACTGTGCAAAGCAGAAACTATATAGAAGCAATCAAAAGACAAACCGATTGTGTAGCATCTGCCAGTTATTGCTAAAGGAGTCACTCCCGGTGAAGGGATCTCGGTCCTTTCCTCATCGAATAAGGTGCAGGGTATATCATATATACCGCTATGCAAAGCAAGAACTGTAGCTACCTATTTTATTTAAAATTTGATTCTACAACATCTTAGGTTTCTTTTCATTCATTAATCACATTAATGAAGTCCCATCATTTAAGTCACCTAAACATCACAGATAAATACGACGTACACTTATGCCATCCGCATTCGCATCGATGTGCCCTCGTGCACCGTTAGGTTAGGTAACTAACGACAGAGTAGGGCAGGGCTAGTGCGGGTGCAAAACATAAGTAACGTCTATATAATATATCATATATACTATGTACTGTATCCATCAGAACATATCAAATGATCACATCACAGATATCGCAGCAGAAAATATCATATGGAATATTGGATATACTAGGACGTCCGTGTTTTCAATATGAGCCAGTATAAAACACGGATTCCACGGTCGTGATGAATAGCCAATCCCACACCCCTAGACCCCTACGAGAGCGACAAGCAACCCTACCAATTCTAGGGTTAGGAGACCCGGACTCGACTCCTCGAGATGGTCTCCCACTGGACTCTAGAACCCGGTTACTTGTGCTCCCCTCCTTGGGTCTATCCTAATGCGGAAAAGTAAATAATATACAAAAGGTGACAACTTCCGCAACCCGGAAGTGCCCCAATAAAAGAATATTACATACAAGTTTTTTTACATGAATGAAAATGAAAAACACTCATCTCACATAAAAAAAACCCCGGCTATTCGAACACAACCATCTAATATAACATATCCAGCAACACATAACATCACATGTCATCAACGTAAGTAAGTATACATACCCCAATTGTCGTTGACGTATAGCAACGAAACCGGCGATATTGACATACTACACTTACGGTCACAGAAAAGAAAGTGTAAAACTACAACAGTTGGAATTCGCAACCTCTTTAGACATCGCATGCCTAATCAAATGAAATACTTAGACATCACATGCCTAACAATTATAAACCCCGCATTTTAGTCTCATTATCGAAAACTCTTTTCAATATCAAGTGAGACTAAACCGCTAGATTTATAACATTGATTCAGTTATCTCATAACTGTTTGTGAATTCCAATTATTGTATCCCATTCCGGATAAATAGAAAATATTAAACTTTCCGATCGAACATTCAAACACCCAAGTTTTCCCGAAATCGTTCAACACAAGAAATAAGTTCAAAGACATTCACTTCATGCCTCAGTACCAACGGTCCAGCCGTAGAAGGGTCAAGCCAACGCCTCACATGTGGCACGCCGTACTGCCCCAAACCCTAAAGTTCAAAGGGCAGTTCAAGACGGTCACATAATCGAGTTAAGGTTTGTTGTCTTCTAGAGGGACCATCGCATTACTTGCACTACTTAGAACGTAATTAAACTACGGAAAAGTCCAACAATTGGAAATTTCCCGGCAGGGGAAAGATTGGGTATTTACATCCGGTCGAACTTTTTAACATATTCTAAAATTATCCGGAAAACACATAGACGACGTTTGAAATTTCTGATCGAATCATCGAAGCTCCATTACACCCCAGAAAACTCAACTCTTGAGTGCAAATTAAAAATTCCCAGAAAACTCAGCACCTGAAAACATGAATTATTGTGCAAAGTTTGGACGCTAATCCCATCAAGTGACCGCGGAACCGCCGCAGAAGCCAGGCTTCTTCCCCGGTTCCGCCGCGCTTTAGAGGCATCATGAAGTAATTTTTGCACCGTAATTCTTATAATTCCCTGCTGAATTTTTTAAGCATTTTTAATCAGGAAAAAACCCGGTTTTTGAAAAAAGTCCAGAGAGCATGAATGATTAGGGTTTCGATGTTCGTTTGGATTTCAAACGTCGTCTAGACTTCGCCTAAGGCTCTAGCTAGGCTCTGATACCACTGTAGGGTTCCTAGGCACGTTTATGAGGTCTCACAAGGCATCAACCATGCCATTTCAAATTTTACGGTGCCGAGAAACCCTAGAATAGATCGTTAACTAGAATTTTAGGCGAAAAGTGAAACTAGTTAACAACTTTAACTAAAAGAAAGTGGCTACAACTTTTGTAGATCCGGTTTTCCACTTCCTTAGCTCCACGTAGACGTCCTCTCGCTGTCCATACCGGATCCCGAACTCTTGCATCGGCTCCATCGGAGAAATGGGCGGGCTAGGTCGTTGGCTTCGTTGCCGAAGATGATCTACGTCGAGGCAACACTAGATCAAGCTCCTACTTCACCAAGCATTGAAAACTTGTGAAGTAAACACCCTATACTACTTGGCAAGAGGTAGAGGATGAAGAAATAGGAGGTGAGTTCACTTTAGAATTGGATTTCTCACTCTTTTGCTTAAGATGCCATTAATGGTGGCAAGCTTTTTCTTGAAAAAGAAGAAGGAGAAGAAGGAGAAGATGAAGAATATGATAAATTTCTTATTTAAAAAAGAAAGTAATATGAATACTTATCATATCCTAACCATAGTCATGTGTAGAGAGTAAACTAAGGTTAGTTGGAATGGTTAGGGTTAAGCAAGAGATAAGAATGGTGGACTTGTTCAAAGCTTCAAGAAGCTTCAACAAACAAACAAAATAAGCCACCATTCCCTTTTATTTTGTAAAATGAATAAATAAATAAATAATTAAGTAAATAAACAAAACCCTAACCATTCATATAACCATGGTTTAATCTTTCCACAAACCCAAGTGAGCAAGTATCATCAAACATGATACAAACAAGTGCACAAATATATATCACATATACAATGTGCATCAAGTGAGAAAATCCTTTTAAAATGAACCAATACTAGTTAATGCAAAATAATATATCAAATATATAATTATACATTAAATCATCAAATCAACACTTAATTCAATGATCCGGTCATGACGCACATAACCGACTAGTATCCAATGTATCGACTCATCGAATCATTCTCCGATTCGATAACTAGGTTATATCGCATACAACCAATCGAAACATTCATTGCGAGAATGGAATACGGTATCACATACACGCATTATTCTTGCTCCCGCACATATCTCATATGCGCTCCTATTTCGTTTTGCTTGAGCCAGGAAACCTCTGCGTAGGACTCTAAAGACTCGTCAATACGCCGGCAGTAGATGATGATCATATCAAGCACCCACAAGCCGCAAGCGGTCTGCTAAACGTAACGGCCACCCGGGTATTGAGCTATCAGAATATCAACGAGCAAGCCCGCTCACACTCCTGTGAATCCGACCAGTAACACTTACCGTACAGTCCGGTCTGTTCGTCTGATATGTCGCATATCAAGTCTAGGGGTGGTAAACGTCAGACCCCAATAACCGATAAGTTGTGCCGATGTGAGGCTCATAACGGGTCGAGAAACTACTGGTAACACTTACCAGCAAATCTCTGATCAGCCCTGGCCAGGGACTTCCCTGTTACGGCCAATCGAGCACAGCGCAACATCAACTCCCAATACCGAGAGAGACGAAACCCCTCCTATCTCTCATTGCCTCCATGTGACTCGGGACTGTACCCAAAAACCATCGTTTTGCACGCCCTTATGGACGTGGTAAGGTGGAGATCAAAGCACAGTGGGAATCACACAAGACTCTATGACGATCTCGGGTCTACAGACTAACCTGCATAAGTGTCACCTGAGAACTGCCATCTGACGTAAGGTATAATACCATCTGGGAGTTCTCGGCTAGTCTGTCCAGTGTACCCAGTCTCCACTGAGCACCCGTATACCATCTCTGATGTCAAACACCAATGGATATGGGATCATCCATTGCCCATCTCATGGGTCGAGAAGCGTATACGCTAGTCTACACTGGTATATCGATGCCCCGTCTCGATACACCCACGACTAGGGACCTTGATGGATGTACTTATGGACTACCATGTCCCCACTAGTATGATCTGCATCATAGTCCAGGCAGTCAAGTACACATCCTAAGGGCTTTACCAACATGTAACTATAAGACAGTTTAAAGAGACTAGTATACATGTTAAGATAAAGAGAAACCAGATAGCATACTATCATATCGAGCAAGAAAGTCATCTCTATATATATGTCCAAGCATCCAATATAATATACATCATCTGTACAATACTGGCCTCTAGGGCATACATACAACTAACAATGATATCTAGGGTCACCACATATGCATATAAGTCAACAATCGATCAATACAATGACATATATAAATAAACATCCGACATCGTATGCCTGTATGCATGAGGATATCATCCACGTGTCCATCAACGACACAAACAATATCATGGAACCTGAGTGTCCCACACCGACACTCGAAACATCATGAAAACATATGCCTGTATATATATATGAGAATATCAACCACGTGTGTTCATCAACGACACAACAAAATCATGGAACCTGAGTATCTAACACCGACACTCAAAACATCATGAACCCCGTGTCCAGCATCGACACGTAAATTCTCATATCTCGGGCTCCATCAGTCCAGATCAGCGCATATCATGACTATGGTCGGTATCCTCCTGATATCCACCGCGCCAAACTATCTCGGGCTGCATCAGTCCGGATCGGCCCATATCTTCTCACGACTCCGGTCGGTATCCTCCAGATAACCGCCGAGCCCAAAACTATCACCGGTAGGTAGTGGTCCCCTGCCAGGCTCATCGTCTACATCTCGAGCTTCTTTCCCCGGGGTACCTCCCCAGGTCCACCATGTACGCGCAGACAGTGCCTACTGTTAGTGTATATGCCCTAGAGGCCATTACTGTATCATACTAGTTTGTATATTACTTAATGGAAGCTTGGGATATTCACCTTGTATAAACAATCTTGCTCAAAATAGTAGTATGCTACTTGGTTTGTTTCTACTTCAATGTGTACATGTGTTTATTTTAGTATATCACCCATACACATTAGTGGAGCCCTTAGGATCTTTGCTTGATTACCAGCGTTGTGATGGCAGTCACACTAGTGGGGGCTGGGTAATCTATAAGCACATCCTTATACAGGTCCCTAGTCGCAGGACTATCGAGATAGGGCATCGATACTCCGGAGTAGACTAGCGTATGCGCTTCTCTTCCCAGTATGGGAGATGGTCTGTCCTACAGCCATCAGTACGTTGTACTGGAGATAGTATGCGGGTGCTCGTTAGGTTACGAGTACACTGGACAGGACTCGTCGGGAACTGACCGGTTGGTATTATGCCTATCGTCAGTTATCAGTTCCCAGGTGACATGAGTACAGCTTAGTCCGCTGACTTGACACTATCACTTTGCCTCGAGTGTGTTCCAACTGTACTTTGATTACTACCCTACCACGGCTCAAAGGAGTCGTGCAAACAGGTAGTAGTTGGGTGCAGTCCCGAAGCACTTGGAGGCAGTGACGGTTAGACATGATTCGTCTCTCCCGGTATTGGGGTTGACATCGCGCTGTGTCTAGGAGAGCCATTACACGAGTAGTCCCTGGCCAGGGCAATCGAGATATACTGGTAGGCTTCCAGTGTTATCTCAAGGTGTTTTGGGCTTCACTCCGACACGACTTGTACCGCTATTAGGGGACTGACGTTTACCGCCCCCTAGGCCCGCCATGCGATGTTTCAGACGAACAGACCGGACTGTACGGAGACTGTCACATTCAGGCTAAGTAGGAGTTCGATGGGTTTCACCTCGTCAGTCTTCTTGTCGGCATCTTCCTAGGGACCGTTACGCACAGCTAGTGCCGCTTGCGGTCTGTGGTTAAACCCACTACCAGCGTAGTGTCAAGTCTTTAGAGTTCCACACAGAAAGTTATTCGCCTTTAGGCAAAAGAGTAAAGGTCGCATGGTTTTGCGACAGGGTTCGGTCACATCCGTGCACTTATGCATGTACAGTGTCCGGACAGTTTACACTAGCGGGCTTTGGTTTAAGCCAGATCCTAGTGTACGTATTGGGATTGGTTTTATCCAGTATGTATTCGTGTTCCTCGGAACGCGGATGCGGGTTTGTATGCACAGTTGACGGAGAGACAGAGGCAGAGGATTCTCATTAGGGTTGTTGACCGTTGACTGTTGACTATTGACTTTTTGCTCAACACTAATGAGAATATGATATATGATTTGTTAGTGTTTATGCCCTAGAAGGCCATTACTGTATCATACTAGCTTGTATATTACTTAATGGAAGCTTGGGATATTCACATGTATATAACAGTCTTGCTAAACATGGTAGTATGCTACTTGGTTTTTCTATCTTAATATGTAAGTGTACGTATTGATAGAGCTCTTAGGATCTTGCTTGGCTACCAGCGTTGTGATGGCAGTCACACTAGTGGGGGCTGGGTAGTCTACAAGCACATCCTTATTCAGGTCCCTGGTCGTTGGATTATCGAGACAGAGCATCGATACTCCGGAGTAGACTAGTGTGTACGCTTCTCATCCCAGTTGTGGAGATGGTCTGTCCCACAGCCATCAGTACGTCGTACTGGAGATAGTATACAGGTGCTCGTTAGGTTACGGGTACACCGGACAGGACTCACAGGGAACTGTTGGTTGGTTTGATACCAGTCGTCAGTGAACAGTTCCCAGGTGACATGAGTACAGCGTAGTCCGCAGACTTGACACTGCTACTTCGCCTCGAGTGTGTCCCACTGTTCTTAGATTGCTACCCTACCACGGCTCAAAGGAGTCGTGCAAACAGGTAGCAGTTGGGTGCAGTCCCGAGCACTTGGAGGCAGTGGCGGTTAGACAGGATTCGTCCCTCCCGGTATTGGGAGTAGATATCGTGCTGTGTCAGAGAGCCATTACGCAAAGTCCCTGGCCAGGGCAAGCGAGATTTGCTGGTAGGTTCCAGCAGTTTCTCAGGGTGTAATGGGCTTCACTCCGACACGACTTATACCGCTATTAGGGGACTGACGCTTGCCGCCCCCCTAGGCCCGATATGCGATAGTCATGGACGAACGGACCGGACTGTATGGAGATTGTCACATCAGACTCAGTAGGAGTTCGGATGGGTTTACTCATCGGCCTTCTTATCGACAACTACCTGGGTACCGTTACGTACAGCTAGTGCCGCTTGCGGTCTGTGGTTAAACCCACTGCCAGCGTAGTAGTCGAGTCTCTAGAGTCCCACACAGAGAGTTTCCTACTCCAGGCGAAACGATATAGAGGTTGCATGGTTTTGCGACAAAGGGTTCGGACGCATACGTGCGTTTACGCGCGTACGACTTTCGGACAGATTTTACCAGTCGGCTTTGGTTTAAGCCAGTTACTGGTATCCGGTTATTGGATTTTTACAGTCTAAAGTTTTTCCGTATTTTTACGGATCGGAGGGGCGTTCTCGTAATTACTCGAGAAGCTTCTAGAAGATGTGACTAAGGAGGTTTGTTTTGGAAAGAGAGTGAGTCATAGTGGTGATTCATTCACTTCATTAATGCTCATTTATTGCTTAATGACTCATGGTTAATGAATCATCACAAGATATTTTGTGAAGCATGCTTATTCATTTTCATTTATTCATTTGTTGAAAATAAGAATGCTTCATAATATTATGATACACTCTCTCTCTTCTCTCATTATCATATCACACATTCTCTCTCCTCAAGCTCTCATCTTCTAATACTAATCCTTAATCCTCATGTGTTGAGATCAAAGGTTTAGTTAGACTAAACAATCCATAACCTTCACTCTTTATCATTCTATCATCTTTGATTAGCAATCAAAGTTGATTAGTTACCTCAAGTTAGAGGTTTAGCTTGGAGTTTCGCTCTCGGGTGGATCGTCTACTACCTAGAGAAGGCCGAGGAGAATCAAGGAGGACATAAAGAAGAAGGACCGGTTCATTAGGTATAATCCCTAATCACTTATGTAAAGAAACTCATAAGAATACGGTTTTTAGGGTTTAGCTTCGATTCATGCGGTTAGTCGATGTTTGTTGTTTGAACTTGATAAGTTTTTGTAAATTCCGCCTCCCCATAAGTACTGGGGTGTACTACATCGACTTACAGTGGTATCAGAGCCTCGCTAAACACTAAATAACTTAATCGCAAATTTGTACGAATTTCGAACGAAAAAACGAACCCGGAAAACCCTAATTCTGTTCAGTTTCTGTCGAACTTAAAATCAAGTCTTAAAATTTTTCTGGAGTGTTCAGAGAGCTAGAAAGGAGTCCAGGAGAACACCCAAGAAATTCGAGCCCATGAATCGGCAACTCGGCCGCGGAAGCGCGGCGGATCGGTGGGATCTGCCGCGCATCCGCGGCGCTTTGACCGAGTCATGGACTCGTCTTTCTTGTGTGGGTCCCCTGTGACATTTGGGGTTTTCTGGAATATTTAATTATTGCTCAGGTTACTGTTTAACAGAGCAGATTTTGGAGCAATATTGAAGTTGTTTATTCGATCGAAAAATACAGTATTTGCGTATTGGATTATATCTGTGATTGTTTGATGTGTTCGTAAACCTCCCCCAACTGCTAGTATGTCGGTTGGCAGGGGGTTGCACATTTCTGAAATGGTTATATCTGTTTGTGCATATAAACTGTGTTGGACTGTTGTGGTGTATAGCCGGGGTTAGCAAAGGGTTATTGTTTAATTCATTTGTTGTAAATGTAATTTGTTGTAATATTATTTTCGCGGGGCACTTCCAGGTTGCGGTTGTAGCCACCGTTGTATTATTTCATTTTACTGTTTTTGCTCCTAGGACTGACCCAAGGTGGGGTACACAGACTGCCGGGTGGGTAGTTTGCCGTACCCGTAGGGGTCGAGGGTGGGGTAAACGGCTATTCATCACAACTGTGTAATCTGTCTTTTCTTGCAGGCTCAAAAGAAATACAGATTGCTTGCAAATCCAATATTGTTTATCTGTGTTCTGGAATGAATATCATTGCGTCAGACGAATGTAAAATATCTATATTTATTATAGCTATTTAGACGTCACTTATGTTTTACACCCGCGCTAGCCCAGCCCCCGCTCTGTCGTTAGTTAAGTAACCTAACGGGTGATGACGGGACCCCGTGGCGAATGCGGATGGCATAAGAGGACGTTATATTTTCGTTGTTTTCTGCAATGATAGGTTAATGATGGGACGCATTATCTATAATGCAAAGTAAAACAAACCAAAGTTTAAATCGTTGGAACAATTTAAAAGAAACCACTCGGTTATTTTTAAAACAGATATTTTTAAATGCGGAGATTTAACCACTCCTTTTAAAAGCTATCAGGTTCCTTCGGTTATATCAAGTTCACTACGTTCACGGTTTCGCCAAAACCAGTCGTAGCCCTCCGTCATTTCATTTGGGTATTCAGTAGTATTCAAGCTATGCAGTTTTGGCCAACGTCATGGCATAGTGTTTGGTAGCTGCTGGATATTCATTTGTTTCATAGATAGATGAGTTGGTTTGGGACAGTCGTATTATCATTTGGCCAACGTCAGGGATATATACGGATGGGTTCAAATTAACAAGATAATGATGGGTAGAACTTGACATGTGACTTATGACATTTTGACCAACGCCAAGGTCATAAGAGCATGGGGTAAAAACTTATATCGGGAATTTCTAAAGAAACTGAAATTTGCAAAGAGATGCATACCATTTTGAGTTTGATGAATGTTGGTAGCATTCCTACAGCATTATCAGACGATGATATTTGGATCCCGATCCTACTGTGAGTATATGCTACTTATCAGGATATTCGTCGCTTAACGATCAATGCTATAAACCTAGTAGGTGTCCAGAAAAGTGTCAGCGGGGTTACGCCCCCAGAGAAAAGAGGTTATTTAATTAAGGAACTTCGCGAAAGCGTTGGAAAACCTCCCTCGAAGTATCGACACCGGCCTGGCTGAACGGTTAAGCAAGTATTGTACGGTGAGAATAGTCTTGGCTAATTCTTCTTTTATGGTTTGAGGAAGGATTCGAGAAACAGTGGGAGCCATCCAGTTTAGATAAACTAAAAACCACTCTAAACTTGCAAGAGCATCATGCTAAAGAGTTTTCTTCTCTCTCTCCTAATTGCAGCGACCCTGAAAATGACTGGACTTAAGTTACTTTTAGAGAAAAATATACTGACGGGGCCAAACTATAAAGATTGGCTGCGGAATGTCAAGATGGCTTTGACCTATGACAAACTGGGGTACGTCCTCACCGCTACAGCACCTGCTGTCCTTGGTCCCAAATCCAGCAATGCGGATAAGGAAATCCGCAAAACCTGGGATTTAGATTGCGCGAGAGCCAAGTGCATCGTGCTTGCCTCAATGAACAATGAACATCAGAGGAGGCACGAGGATATGTCTCTAGATGGCATATTTCTCCATACAAAGGAACTTTATGGAGAGCAATCTCGTATAGCAAGATACGAGACCTCGAAGAAACTGTTTCGAGCGAGGTTGGCTGTCGGGTCATCGGTAGGTGAACATGTCCTACAGATGATCGGCTATATTGAAGAGCTCGCGGACCTTGGGACGACTTTGGATAATGAGCTCTATACAGACCTTGTTCTCCAGTCCCTTCCTCCCACCTACGCCCAGTTTATCCTCAACTTCAATCTTCAAGGAAAAGAAGTTGAACTTGCGGAACTCCTAAACATGTTAAGGAGTGCAGAGGGCACCTTGCAGAAGGCAAGGGAAACACCCGCTATGTTTGTTGGCGGTTCATCTTCTTCCGGGTCCAAGGCTAGGGCCAAAGGAAGGAAGAAGAAGGCCGCACCCAGACCTAGAGGAGGTGTTAGTAAGGTGGGAAAGAAGGGAAAGAAAAAGTTTACAGCACCGGTAGTTGGCCTGGATGAGTGCTTCCATTGTCACAGGAAAGGGCACTGGAAGAAAGATTGCAAGGCGTGGAACGCCAAGAACCAGGAACCGAAGCAAGCTGTGGCTTCGACTTCAGGTGTGTTTGTAATTGAGAATTGTCTGTCGATCAACTCTACTTCCTGGGTATTGGATACCGGGTCAGGATCTCATATTTGCAATTCATTGCAGGCACTGAGAAACCGTAGAGTGCTGAAGGAAGGTGATATGATCCTCAGGGTTGCTAACGGAGCTAGCGTGGGAGCTGCGTCCGTCGGGGATTATCACCTAGGATTGACGAGTGGACACATTTTGGTTTTACATAACTGTTATTTTGTACCCAGCTTAACGTGTAATATCATATCAGTTTCCTTGTTATCAAATAAAGGTTATGATTTCACGTTTGTAAGAGATGTTGTCAACATCCACCTTAATCATGGTTTGATTGGGTCCGGTACTCTAAATAACGGCATATATGTGTTAAACCAACTCCAAATTTTCAATGTCCAGAACACACTAAAAAGAAAGTCTCCAGATTTAAATAAAGCTTTCTTATGGCATTGTAGACTGGGTCACATCAATGAGAGAAGGTTGACTAAGTTGCATAGAGAAGGATATTTGGACACGTTCGAATATCAAACTTATGACACTTGTCAATCTTGTCTCAAAGGAAAGATGACAAAGACTCCATTCACTGGACAAGGAGTAAGAGCGAGCGAGCTCTTAGGACTCATACACAGTGATGTATGCGGTCCAATGTCTACACATGCGAGAGGTGGTTATTCCTACTTCATTACTTTTACAGATGATTTCTCTAGGTATGGATATGTTTTCTTAATGAAGCATAAATCAGAGGCCTTTGAGAAATTCCTGGAATTCAAGAATGAAGCGGAAAACCAAACAGGCAAAAGTATAAAAACACTTAGATCTGATCGAGGTGGTGAATACTTGAGTGCCGAGTTCCTAGGTTACCTAAAAGAGAAAGGAATTCTCTCTCAGCTTACTCCTCCATACACTCCACAGCATAACGGTGTATCGGAGAGACGGAATCGAACCCTATTGGATATGGTACGATCCATGATGAGTAATACTGAGTTACCGCGATCTTTCTGGGGATATGCGCTAGAATCAGCGGCATATATTTTGAACAGAGTTCCAACCAAAACTGTGCCTACCACACCATATCAGATGTGGAGTGGGAAGAAACCCTATCTTCAGTATGTAAGAATTTGGGGATGTCCAGCTTTTGTAAAAAAGCAGCATATGGACAAGCTCGAGGCACGATCAGTACTGTGTAAGCTTGTAGGATATCCAAAGAACTCCAAGGGATATTGCTTCTATTACGCAGAGGAACAAAAGGTTTTTGTTTCTCGTAATGCCCATTTTTTAGAACAACAAGTTTTAGAAAAGGATTCAAATGGGAGCGAAATAGAACTGGAAGAAATTCCAGAACCACAAGCTGCTACTGAAATTTTGGTAGAACCAGAGGTTCAAGAAGAACAGAACATTCCCGCACCCCTCCGCAGGAGTAGTAGGCCGTCTCATCCGCCTGAGAGATACTACGGTTTTCTCATTGACGGGGATAGAGAGGATTGCATCATAGATGATGATGAACCTACTGACTTCAGGCAGGCCATCCAGAGCGGCGACTCGGTACGATGGCTAGATGCAATGCGGACCGAAATGGAGTCCATGTACACCAACAAAGTATGGACTTTGGACTTTGCTCCAGATGGGGTAAAACCCATAGGATGCAAATGGATCTTCAAGAAAAAGATTGGTGTAGATGGACAGGTGGAAACCTATAAGGCTAGACTTGTTGCAAAGGGTTTTCGTCAAAGACCTGGTTTGGACTATGACGAAACTTTTTCTCCAGTGGCTATGCTCAAATCCATTCGGGTCCTTCTTGCTATTGCTGCCTTCCATGATTATGAAATCTGGCAGATGGACGTAAAGACGGCTTTTCTGAATGGAAATTTAGAAGAGAGCGTCTATATGGATCAGCCAGAGGGTTTCAATCAGAGTGGGAGCAGCGGGAAAGTATGCAAGCTGCTTAAGTCCATTTATGGACTAAAGCAGGCATCGCGGAGTTGGAACATCTGTTTTGATGAGACAGTCAAAGAATATGACTTTATCAAAAATCCAGATGAACCGTGCATATATAGTAAAGTTGTGGCCAGAAGTGTCGTATTCCTCGTCTTGTACGTGGATGACATTCTATTGATAGGAAATGACATTCCTATGCTACAATCTGTCAAAGGATTCTTGTCACACAGGTTCTCCATGAAAGACCTGGGTGATGCCTCTTACATTCTGGGGATCCGGATCTATCGTGATAGATCCAAGAGGATGTTGGGACTTTCGCAGTCCAGGTATATCGACACTGTACTGAAAAGATTCAGTATGGAAGATTCTAAGCGCGGTAATCTACCGGCTTGTCACGGAATCACCCTCTCCAAAGAGATGTCTCCCAAGACTGATTTGGAAAGGGAACGCATGTCTATTATACCCTACGCTTCTGCGGTAGGCTCTATAATGTATGCGATGTTGTGTACCAGACCAGATGTAGCTTACGCACTAAGCGTGGTAAGCCGGTATCAGTCAGACCCAGGGGAGAAACACTGGATAGCAGTAAAGAACATTCTCAAGTACCTGAGGAGGACTAAGGAGATGATCTTGGTTTACGGCGGAAAAGACCTCAGGTTGGAGGCCTTTGCTGATTCCGGCTTCCAGAGTGATAAGGACGATTCCAAGTCCATGTCGGGTTATGTCTTTACCCTCAATGGAGGGGCGGTGTGCTGGAAGAGCTCCAAGCAGGACACCGTTGCTGACTCGACGATGGAAGCGGAGTATATAGCTGCTTGCGATGCCGCAAAAGAAGCAGTCTGGATGAAGAAGTTCCTAACAGAACTTCAGGTGGTTCCTACCATAGTTGATCCAATACCTCTGTATTGCGACAACAACGGAGCTATAGCTTTAGCGAAGGAACCAAGGTCCCATCAGAAGTCCAGACACATCTTGAGGCGGTATCACCTGATCAGGGAGATCATTGATCGTCAGGAGATCGAGGTTCGGAGAGTTGCTTCAGAAGAGAACATTGCTGATCCATTCACGAAGGCCCTTCCTCAGATTCAGTTCGAGAGGCTACTCGAGATCATTGGTCTGCGATATGCCAGTACATGGCCCTAGTGCAAGTGGGAGATTGTTAGTGTTTATGCCCTAGAAGGCCATTACTGTATCATACTAGCTTGTATATTACTTAATGGAAGCTTGGGATATTCACATGTATATAACAGTCTTGCTAAACATGGTAGTATGCTACTTGGTTTTTCTATCTTAATATGTAAGTGTACGTATTGATAGAGCTCTTAGGATCTTGCTTGGCTACCAGCGTTGTGATGGCAGTCACACTAGTGGGGGCTGGGTAGTCTACAAGCACATCCTTATTCAGGTCCCTGGTCGTTGGATTATCGAGACAGAGCATCGATACTCCGGAGTAGACTAGTGTGTACGCTTCTCATCCCAGTTGTGGAGATGGTCTGTCCCACAGCCATCAGTACGTCGTACTGGAGATAGTATACAGGTGCTCGTTAGGTTACGGGTACACCGGACAGGACTCACAGGGAACTGTTGGTTGGTTTGATACCAGTCGTCAGTGAACAGTTCCCAGGTGACATGAGTACAGCGTAGTCCGCAGACTTGACACTGCTACTTCGCCTCGAGTGTGTCCCACTGTTCTTAGATTGCTACCCTACCACGGCTCAAAGGAGTCGTGCAAACAGGTAGCAGTTGGGTGCAGTCCCGAGCACTTGGAGGCAGTGGCGGTTAGACAGGATTCGTCCCTCCCGGTATTGGGAGTAGATATCGTGCTGTGTCAGAGAGCCATTACGCAAAGTCCCTGGCCAGGGCAAGCGAGATTTGCTGGTAGGTTCCAGCAGTTTCTCAGGGTGTAATGGGCTTCACTCCGACACGACTTATACCGCTATTAGGGGACTGACGCTTGCCGCCCCCCTAGGCCCGATATGCGATAGTCATGGACGAACGGACCGGACTGTATGGAGATTGTCACATCAGACTCAGTAGGAGTTCGGATGGGTTTACTCATCGGCCTTCTTATCGACAACTACCTGGGTACCGTTACGTACAGCTAGTGCCGCTTGCGGTCTGTGGTTAAACCCACTGCCAGCGTAGTAGTCGAGTCTCTAGAGTCCCACACAGAGAGTTTCCTACTCCAGGCGAAACGATATAGAGGTTGCATGGTTTTGCGACAAAGGGTTCGGACGCATACGTGCGTTTACGCGCGTACGACTTTCGGACAGATTTTACCAGTCGGCTTTGGTTTAAGCCAGTTACTGGTATCCGGTTATTGGATTTTTACAGTCTAAAGTTTTTCCGTATTTTTACGGATCGGAGGGGCGTTCTCGTAATTACTCGAGAAGCTTCTAGAAGATGTGACTAAGGAGGTTTGTTTTGGAAAGAGAGTGAGTCATAGTGGTGATTCATTCACTTCATTAATGCTCATTTATTGCTTAATGACTCATGGTTAATGAATCATCACAAGATATTTTGTGAAGCATGCTTATTCATTTTCATTTATTCATTTGTTGAAAATAAGAATGCTTCATAATATTATGATACACTCTCTCTCTTCTCTCATTATCATATCACACATTCTCTCTCCTCAAGCTCTCATCTTCTAATACTAATCCTTAATCCTCATGTGTTGAGATCAAAGGTTTAGTTAGACTAAACAATCCATAACCTTCACTCTTTATCATTCTATCATCTTTGATTAGCAATCAAAGTTGATTAGTTACCTCAAGTTAGAGGTTTAGCTTGGAGTTTCGCTCTCGGGTGGATCGTCTACTACCTAGAGAAGGCCGAGGAGAATCAAGGAGGACATAAAGAAGAAGGACCGGTTCATTAGGTATAATCCCTAATCACTTATGTAAAGAAACTCATAAGAATACGGTTTTTAGGGTTTAGCTTCGATTCATGCGGTTAGTCGATGTTTGTTGTTTGAACTTGATAAGTTTTTGTAAATTCCGCCTCCCCATAAGTACTGGGGTGTACTACATCGACTTACATGATTAATGTTGGAGATAGTGCCCTCATAGTCAATTATTGGATCGCAGTTACGTGATTGCAATGATTGCGGAGGACCTATACCGGTATGACAGTCTTACTCGAGATGATAGTATGCTATCTGGTTTTCCTTTATCAGTCGTGTACATGATCAGGTGACTGATTCCATGTTACACTTTGATAGAGCCCTCAGGATCTTGCTTTACCACCAACAGTATGATGGCGATCATATACGTGAGAGTTGGGTGGTTTATACGCATATCCTTAATTGTGGTCCCTAGTCGTGGGAGTTTCGAGACAGGGCATCGATACTCCGGAGTAGACTAGTGTATACAGTCGAGACCCCGACGAGGGGCGGTGGCCGGTCTCACAAGCCACTGGTGTCAGTTGGATCACCTAAGATGTATACAGGTGCTCATTGGGTTATGAGTACACCGGACATGACTCGCCGGGAATCTGCTAGTTAGTATTATATCTATCGTCAGATAGCAGTTCCCTGGTGACATGTGTACAGGTTAGTTCATCGACCTGAGGTCGTCATTTGTCTCGTGTGAGTTCCCGCTGTGCTTTGATTTCTACCTTACCACGGCTCAAAGGAGTCGTGCAAACAGGTAGCTTTTGGGTACAGTCCCAAGCCATATGGAGGCACGTGAGCGGATCGGCAGGGGATTCGTCTCTCCTGGTATTGGGGGCGAGATCGTGCTGTGTCTAGGAGAGCCATTACACAAAGCCCACGGCTGTGGCAGGAGATTTACTGGTAGGTACTCCAGTAGTATCTCAGGGTGTTATTGGGCTACACTCCGACACGACTTATACTGCTATTGGGGGTCTGACGTTACTAGCCCCCTAGGCAGATATGCGATACTCATAGACGAACGGACCGGACTGTATATACATTGTCACTGTTAGGCTCAGTAGGGTTTTCCGGATGAGTGCGCTCATCGGCATCCCTTGAGGTCAGTCCATGGGCAGCCGTTACGCATTGCTAGTGCCGCTGACGGTTTGTGGTTAAACCCGCTGCCAGGGTACTGACGAGTCATTAGAGTCCCCCACAGACAGTTTCCCAAGTTCGGGCGTAACGTTGTAGAGGCCGTATGGTTTTATGGCAGGGTTCGGAAAATGCACGTGCGTTTATGCACGTGTCGATTTTCGGACAGATGATACTGGTCGGCTTTGGTTTAAGCCGGATCCGAGTATTATATTGAGTAGGGATAATATCTTTGTCTTAGTTGCATTTGTATTCGGTCGTAATACAAATGCGGGTATATTTATACAGTTTCGGGGTTATTCTGAAATTCGTTTCAGGATCACTTTTGGAAGTTGCCAGTTTCCAGTTTTCTATCAGCCGTCTTTTAACATTTGGTTAAAGACGGATTTATCTTTTCTTCAGTTGAGGTGAGTCAGTGTTCTAGAAGCATCTAGATGAGGTGACTAGGATTAATTGGTGTTGAGTTTTCATTGGATGCATTAAAGCTTGATGATGTGTATTAGTGACTCATGCTTTATCATTAAAGCATTTTGTTTAGCTAAGGATATTTGTTCTTGATATTTTGAGTGAGAAGCTTTCTTGTGGTCACCCCTTTTCTCCTACGGTCACCTCCCACTCCTATAAGTGGCCGGCCCCCTTCCTCTCTCACTCACTTGATGGTTTTCATTTTGTGAAAAGATTATGATAGATTTGGGGTGTATGGAATTCACAGCTCATTTCATTCCATCACCCGATTCCCTCGGCAACTTCATTTAGCGATCGTCCACGGACTTGGACGAAGTGAGACAAAGTCATCTACTCATTCTCTACATCATTCTTGGTCGTCTCTTTTAGCAAACTTGACGATCGAGTTGCCTCAAGTCAGAGGCGGGAGCCCGTTTAAAGAATCATCGATGTGGTGCCACCTCGACGAGGAGATCGGAGATCGACGAGATCGGAGCAGCCGCAACGGAGCGTGGGATGATGGTTGAAGAACGAAGGACTCGGATCGTTCGGTATAACCTTTCTACACTCTTTACAGTTTGTTAGTTTAGCAATAATGGCATATCCGGGTTAAAGTATACGATAGCGCCAGTTTAAAAGTTTTTGTTCCGCATTTGGCGTCTGTAGACTGCCGGGGCGCTAGCGTAGACTTACAGTGGTATCAGAGCCTCACCATTTTGCTATGCTAACTTGTGCTAACGCGTTTAAAATATCGATCGAACCGAAAATCGAAAATTGCAAAATCCTAGCTCGACAGTTTCTGTTGTTTTTAAATGGTCTCAAAAATTAATTCTACATGTCTTAAAAATCTGTGCAGGCTTTTCTAAGAACCACGATGAAATTTGGGCACGTGTCTCCACCAAAGAGCCGCGGAAACGCAGCCAAACCCATGGTTTGGCCGCGCATCCGCGGCCACGTGGTGAGCTCGTGCTCCCAAATTTTGTCAGTGGGTTCTTCTCTGGATTTTGTGGTTTTTGGTAAATGTCGTTTTGGCCCAGATTTTGTTACTGTTCACCAGTAAGCAGTGGGGCCCACTTTTTGATATTTGGTCGATCGAAATTTAAACACGTTAGTTTACAGTGCTTACATTATATCTCCGACCGGGAATGTCATTTGATCGGTAAACCGCGTCTGATTGCTATAGTTCTTTTAGACGGGTTTGCGAACGTGACATTCGCGTTGATGTTCTGTGTTGTGCTGTGATGTTGCGGATTTGTCGTGGTGGATAGCAGTGTGCAATGCTAGTACAGTTTGAGTTTATTTGTACATTTGATATTACGGGGCGAGCGTCCAACTTGTGGACTGCCGTCACTGCCTGTTGTATAATATTCTTTTTGGGGCACGACCAGGTTGCGGTCGATATACCTATTGTACTATTTTTCATTACTGTACTAGGTTTTTCCCCGAGACGGAGTGCACGGATAGCCGGGTTCTGGGGGGCAACGGGTCCGCATCTCATGGCTTTGAGAGGCAGAGGGGTCCCACTCTAGAATTGGCAGACTATTCGCCGCACTCGTAGGGGGTACAGGTTGACCCAAGGAGGGGTGCCCAAGATTACCGGATTCCGTGGAGTGCTGGGTGGTCCATTCACTATGCTGTAGGGGGCTGCCTCGCTTCAGGTTTTGGCGGGTAACTTGCCGCACCCATAGGGGTCTAGGTTTCATTGCACAGGCTATCCACACGACAGGGGAACGTCGAGTTTCAGCAGCGGCTCTGTGAAACTCGGGGATCCCAGATTATCTGTATTGTTCTGTGATGCTTATTACTTTTCTGTAATGTTGCATATTATCACGCCTGGAGCGATTATTGTATATTGGTTTATATACTATTAGATGTTGTATATGTTTTACACCCGCGCTAGTCCAGTCCCCGCTCTGTCGTTAGTTAAGTAACCTAACGGGTGATGACGGGACCCAGCGACGAATGCGGATGGCATATACGTACATTTTATTTTCGTTCTTTTCTGGTGTGATCGATTGATGGGACTGCATTGATTCTGATCAATGCAAAGTAAAACAAACCAATTTACAGTTGTTGGAACAAATTTAAAAAGTGTTATTGCAAAGATGTTTCCTTTTGTTATGCATAGCGGTATTCAGTGGAATATCCTGCACCTCATTCGACGGGGCAAGGGCTGATATCCCATCACCGGGACTGACCCCTTAGGCAGAAGTTTGCGTCAGCGTAATAACTTCACTATAGTCGATTACAAGTTGCTTTGCATAGCGGTATTCAGTGGAATATCCTGCACCTCATTCCACGAGGAAAGAGCCGAGATCCCATTACCGAGAGTGACCTCTTTAGCAAAAGGTTTTCGCCACTATATTTAAAAAAAAAAAAAGCTATCAGGTTCCTTCAGCGATATCCAGTTCACTACGCTAAAGGTTTTTCGCCAAAAACCAGCCGTAGCCCTCCGTCACTTCTTTTGGGTATTTAGTAGTATTCAAGCTATGCATTTTAGCCAAAGTTAAGGCATAGTGTTTGGTAGCTGCTGGGTATTCAATTGTTGCATAGATAGATGAGTTAGTTTGGGACAGTCGTTCTGCCGATTGGCCAAAGTCAGGGGAATGTGCGGGTGGGTTCAAATTGACAAGATAGTGACGGGTAGAACTTGGCATGTGACTTATAACACTTTGACCAAAGCCAAGGTTATAAGAGCATGGGGCAAAAATCATATCGGGAGTTTCTAAAGAAACTGAAACTTGCCAAGTATGCGCATACCTTCTGGAGTATGAGTAACGTGGATGCATTCCATCACGTTATCATGAGATGTGAGTTGGATCCCGATTCTCACTGATGAGTTGGTTTACTCTTCGGGTGATCCCGATTGATTCTTCTTTAGGTTTGGAGAAGAATTTGACAGGACAGTGGGAGGTTTTCGGATTAGATAAAGTGATGACCATTCTGATCTAGGTTAGAGTGCACGCAGAGTGTTTCTTTTCTCTCTCTCTCTTTGGCAGCGACCTTTGACCGACCCTAGACTATGACTCAGTGACCAGGTTGACCGAACCTTCTTAAAATACTGGCTTTTGGATTGTCTGAGTTGCATAAGTCATCACCACTCCTTTTACCCTTTGCATTTCTCAGAACACCCGTATTACTACGGATATCCACTTCCATTGGATAGATCCATCGTATGGTTATATACGAACTCGAAGGGACTTCTTCGAGGATGGATCCAGGTTCAGGAGAAATAGAATTGGTTTATTCAGTTGTCTTTTATTATCACCTTCTCTCAGGTTGCGAGAGCTCCTTGGTTTAGGAGAGTACACCTATTACGCCTATTGGATAGTCTTATTCCAAACCATAGGCTGGTGCCGTAAGGTAGGGAATGAAGAAAACCAATTAGCCTAAGTAGGGTGTGCAGAAGGTAATATGTAAAGACAAAATAAAGGGATTAGAAAGAGGGCAAAGTAAATTGCGACTGATATCATTCACGACCAAAACCGCGTACCTCATCGCCACTCCTATTTCACCTTTAAAAGAATAAGGTATTATTCAGTTGTCTTTTATCATCACCTTCTCTCAGTTGCGAGTACTCCTTGGTTTAGGAGGATACACCTATTATGCTTACTGGATAGTCTTCTTCCAAACCATAGGCTGGTGCCGAACGGTAGGGAAGGAAGAATCCAGTTAGCCTAACGATGGTGTACAGAAGGTAACGACTAAAGACAAATAAAGGGATTTGGAGAGATGGCAATAAAATATACGGTTGAAGTCATGAGTTGGATTATGGAAGAGGCATTGCTATGAATACCAGGATACCCCTACGAAACATTTTCATGTTTCAGTGCATTGTTAAAAGAAAAAACTGTTTTCCTGATTAGACACTTACTCCAAGGGTATGTATTTACCAGGTTTCATTCTCATATCTGTATGGTTTTACAGATGATGATTGGGAGTAAGATATTGGGAATTAGGTGATCATCCTCATTATATCGGAATTCGTTGTAATTGGTGATATTTGAGGAAATCGCCAGGGTACAGTTTTCCACCTACAACGCACAGGTTTTGAGTTGTTTAACTCAGCGGACTTATACAGAGTATTGTATGTTGTCCAAGTGTCCATCAGGACAAAGGGGTAGGTCCTCGTACTATGTTCTATTTACTTATAACTTCTCTAGTATTTAGACGAGTGTTTCGTAGAAATACAAGGTCTAAGTTTTGAGAAGTTGTGGGTATAAGAATAAAGTAGAGAACCAGGTATCACAAGTATCGGGATTCTTCAAAGAGATCGAAGATGTAGATTCTTGTGATTGGTATTCAGATGATAGTGATGGTTTTGAGAAACATGTTTCTCTTTCAGGTTACTCATAGTTGGATGGATTCCTAAGTTGAGTAATGCTGATTAGCCTTTTTCCATTAAGTTGATATGCACTGGAGACAGCTGCATGATTTGAATATGGTTCCAATTAAATTAGTGCCAAAGTTTCTATATTGGATATAGAATAGTTCGTACCTTAAAAGATATTAAGGTACGGGGAGTTGTCCAGCTTATGCTTATAACCAGACTCTGGATAACTCAGGACACGTTTCTGTAATGGCTGTTTGTGGGTTGACCCTGCTACGACGAGGGTTGATATTCTACCATTTGGAAGATCAATAGTGATATTGTTCTTGACTCGCCACAGTTTTAGTAAAATGGATCTTTTTCAGAAAACAGTAGTGGGAGTATGGTAGAACTGGAAGTGATTCCAGAACCGCAAACGATTACGGAAAATTTAATAGGACCTATATATTCAATCAAGTTTGACATTCCAATAGCCACTCCGCAGATTTGGTGGGTAACCTCAGACACCCGAGAGGTACTCCGGTAGCCTCAAGGACGGTGACAGGGAGGTTTTTATCTACCCAGACTTGACACTACTGTTGTTCCAAGTTATGAGACCCGGTAGAAGGGTTGTCGTAGTCAGTGGGAGCAACGGAAGCATGGTGGGCAAGTAGCTTATGTCTATTTATAGACTAGAGCAGTTATAGCGGAGATAGATCATCTAATTTTGATGTGATAGTCATGGGTTTGACTTCAATCAGAATAGGGGATGGATCAGTTAAGGAGGTAGTAGTGTGTGATGTCATGGTATCTGGATGACATACACAGAGTAGGAAGTAAAAATCCTATACTACGATCGGTTGTACTGTGGTCGTCACACAGTTGTTTCTCCAGACAGGATATGGATATAATATTTGACATTCTGGTTTCTAGATCTATGGTTTTAGATCTGGATTTGGGTAGTTTCCCAATGTGGGTACTTTGACAGATATTCTAATGGTTTTTGGAATAGTTGACTCCTAGCATGGTGGTGTACCTGCAGGTGATGGAGTCACCCTCTCTAAAGGTGTCTTACAGACTAAAGGGGAGAGGGATGTGCATGATTGGCAGATCAGTTGCTTAGGCAATTGAGTCAATCATGAGATGTCAAGTACCACACCAAATGTTGGTTTTGCACTAGATGCAATAAGTTTGTATTAATCCAATCCTAGAGAAACATAAGGAAGCAGTTTTAGAACATAAGTACATGTTCTACGGATTTGATGACGGCATACTCCTTCGGGAGACGGTTATCATTCCAAGCTTCAAAGGTGACATGGTTGACAGAGTGATTCTCCTCAGAGTTATAGTTTTCCCTCTGACGAAGAGGGACAGTATTGTGGACAGGTGGTCCAAGAGGATACTGTGGGTGGCATGGTGCCGGATACTAATTAGGTTCAGTGATCGATACAGTTTAAGAAGTTTGGATTTGGAGTTCATTTATGAACTAGGTCCCATCAGATATCCAGACATATTCTAAGACTGGTATTACTCATTTCGGGAGATGGCTTTCTCCGCGAACTTGAGATTTAGAGAGATATAGAAAGAAACTTCTAGGCGGATCCACTCACTAAGGCTATTTCTCGAACACAATAGTTTTACAAACGGGCTTTGTGAAACTGATTAGTAGAGGAGTTGGGTGTTGGTTTCACACGGGCTGTGAGTACGCAACATCGCAATAATTAGCCTTGAGTGCAAGTGGGAGATTGTTGGAGATAGTGCCCTCATAGTCAATTATTGGATCGCAGGTACGTGATTGCAATGATTGCGGAGGACCTATACCGGTATGACTGTCTTACTCGAGATGATAGTATGCTATCTGGTGTGCCTTTATCAGTCGTGTACATGATCAGGTGGCTGATTAAATGTTACACTTTGATAGAGCCCTTAGGATCTTGCTTTACCACCAACAGTATGATGGCGATCATATACGTGAGAGTTGGGTGGTTATACGCATATCCTTAATTGTGGTCCCTAGTCGTGGGAGTTTCGAGACAGGGCATCGATACTCCGGAGTAGACTAGTGTATACAGTCGAGACCCCGACGAGGGGCGGTGGCCGGTCTCACAAGCCACTGGTGTCAGTTGGATCACCTAAGATGTATACAGGTGCTCATTGGGTTATGAGTACACCGGACAGGACTCGCCGGGAATCTGCTAGTTAGTATTATATCTATCGTCAGATAGCAGTTCCCTGGTGACATGTGTATAGGTTAGTTCATTGACCTGAGGTCGTCATTTGTCTCGTGTGAGTTCCCACTGTGCTTTGATTTCTACCCTACCACGGCTCAAAGGAGTCGTGCAAACAGGTAGCTTTTGGGTACTGTCCCGAGCCATATGGAGGCACGTGAGCGGATCGGCAGGGGATTCGTCTCTCCCGGTATTGGGGGCGAGATCGTGCTGTGTCTAGGAGAGCCATTACACAAAGCCCACGGCCGTGGCAGGAGATTTACTGGTAGGTACTCCAGTAGTATCTCAGGGTGTTATTGGGCTACACTCCGACACGACTTATACTGCTATTGGGGGTCTGACGTTACTAGCCCCCTAGGCAGATATGCGATACTCATAGACGAACGGATCGGACTGTTTATACATTGTCACTGTTAGGCTCAGTAGGGTTTTCCGGATGAGTGCGCTCATCGGCATCCCTTGAGGTCAGTCCATGGGCAGCCGTTACGCCTTGCTAGTGCCGCTGACGGTTTGTGGTTAAACCCACTGCCAGGGTACTGACGAGTCATTAGAGTACCCCACAGACAGTTTCCCAAGTTTGGGTAAAACGTTGTAGAGGCCGTATGGTTTTATGGCAGGGTTCGGAAAATGCACGTGCGTTTACGCACGTGTCGATTTTCGGACAGATGATACTGGTCGGCTTTGGTTTAAGCCGGATCCAAGTATTATATTGAGTAGGTATAATATCTTTGTCTCAGTTGCATTTGTATTCAGTCGTAATACAAATGCGGGTATATTTATACAGTTTCGGGGTTATTCTGAAATTCGTTTCAGGATCACTTTTGGAAGTTGCCAGTTTCCAGTTTTCTATCAGCCGTCTTTTAACATTTGGTTAAAGACGGATTTATCTTTTCTTCAGTTGAGGTGAGTCAGTGTTCTAGAAGCATCTAGATGAGGTGACTAGGATTAATTGGTATTGAGTTTTCATTGGATGCATTAAAGCTTGATGATGTGTATTAGTGACTCATGCTTTATCATTAAAGCATTTTGTTTAGCTAAGGATATTTGTTCTTGATATTTTGAGTGAGAAGCTTTCTTGTGGTCACCACTTTTCTCCTACGGTCACCTCCCACTCCTATAAGTGGCCGACCCCCTTCCTCTCTCACTCACTTGATGGTTTTCATTTTGTGAAAAGATTATGATAGATTTGGGGTGTATGGAATTCACAGCTCATTTCATTCCATCACCCGATTCCCTCGGCAACTTCATTTACCGATCGTCCACGGACTTGGACGAAGTTAGACAAAGTCATCTACTCATTCTCTACATCATTCTTGGTCGTCTCTTTTAGCAAACTTGACGATTGAGTTGCCTCAAGTCAGAGGCGGGAGCCCGTTTAAAGAATCATCGATGTGGTGCCACCTCGACGAGGAGATCAGAGATCGAAGAGATCGGAGCAGCCGCAACGGAGCATGGGATGATGGTTGAAGAACGAAGGACTCGGATCGTTCGGTATAACCTTTCTACACTCTTTACAGTTTGTTAGTTTAGCAATAATGGCAGATCCGGGTTAAAGTATACGATAGCGCCAGTTTAAAAGTTTTTGTTCCGCATTTGGCGTCTGTAGACTGCCGGGGCGCTAGCGTAGACTTACAATTAACAATAATATTAATTAAGTATTGTGGTGACATGGTTGTTGAGGGGTTGACTTTGTTGACTTGTTGAATTTGTTGACCGGTTGACTAGGTTGGACTAGTTGACCATCATGATGACAATAGCTATCATTTCATGGCAAAGACTTTTCACTTGCTTGTTCTCTTGTGCAATATGAGTGCATGAAATGATATAGCCATTTTGACTTAAACCATTTTACACAATACTTGATTACTATTTTTGTGATGATGGTTTTGGATTATGAGAGCCAAGAGAGAAAAGTCTTCTCTCATTCTATCATTCTCTTTCAATCTCTTGTTCTTGAGCTCTCATCTCCTTCCTCTTACTCTCACTCTCTTAGTCTATGGTTCACTTGTCTCATGTGTTGAGAACCAAGAACCATAGAGAAAATCCCAAAACACTCTTCTCTACTCACTCTAGTTTATAAGGTTTAGCAAACCAAGTGAACTAGTTTCTTCAAAGACCGAAGAAGAAGCCAAAGGTACAAGCTTTCAGGTGGATCGATCTTCGGCACAAGGAGACGACGGGGTGAAGCCGATCCGGACAACCATCGAGGCTTGAAGACGAAGGAGTTCAAGAAAGAAAGGTATAACCCCCTAACCGAGTAGTTAACGACTCCTAGTTAGGTTGTTAGTTAGATGTTTAACAAAGATCCGGTTTTGAGTCCATGTTACCACCTCTAGAAAATCGTTTTTCACCAAATTCCACATGCCCGAAAGTACCGGGAGAGGTAGCATGGACTTACAGTGGTATCAGAGCCTAGTTAAACTCTATCTAACATGTTAGCAAAGTAATTAGAAATTCGATCGGAGAAAAAGTCGTGAAATACACCCGGATTTTAAACTTGCTGTCGATTTTCAAAGTTCTGTAAAAGTAATAAATCATGCTTTAAAAATCGACTCAGGGTTTTTATAGTCTACTGTAAAAAACGGTCCAGAGATCTCACCAAAACCACCGCGGAAACGCTGCAATTGCTTGCTATTGCCGCGGTTCCGTGGCCGATTGAGCTCCTCTCTGGATCGTCTTCACTGCAGTTTGTTCTATGGGGTATTTTGGGATTTTTGGAATATGTATTTTCTGCCCAGATTTTCCAGAACGAAAATTTTGTGCTTGGGGCCTAAAAATCCGTATTTTTTATCGAACTTCTAAAAGACTTAAGCTGACGGGTTTTTCTGTGATGTGATATTTGTATTGAACGTCTGCTAATCGCTATATGTCGATTAGTGGGGGTTATACAAATCTGTGATCTGTAATGTTATTGGTTATGAATTCATTGGATTGTCGCGGGTGAATAGCCGGGGGTTGTGAGACGAGATTTTTCTTTTCGTTCAATTCATGTAAATTTGTAAATTTATGTAATAATTATTTGTATGGCCGCACAACCGGGTCGGGGTTGTAGCCGTCATTGTATAATTTCTTTTTACTGTTTTTGCTCCTAGGATAGACCCATGGAGGCGGTGCACAAACTACTGGGTATGCCGAAGTGCCAAGTGGCCTACTCACGGGGTTGAGGGAGGTTGCTTCGCTTCGGGTACTTGGTGAGTAGTTTGCCGCACCCGTAGGGGTCTTGGGTGGGGTTTTGGCTATTCACCGTGACCGTGTAATCTGCTTTTCGTTACAGGCTCGTACGAATTGCAGGTTCCTAGTATATCCAATGTTTTCATCTGTGATCTGAAATGGCTATCATTTCACTATATCTATATATGATATTATTTAGGCGTTGCTTATGTTTTACAGCCGCGCTAGCCCAGCCCCCGCTCTGTCGTTAGTTAAGTAACCTAACGGGTAATGACGGGGCCCCGTGGCGAATGCGAATGGCATAAGCGTACGTCATATTTTGGTTGTTTTCTGCAATGGTAGGATAAATGATGGGACGCATTAAAAGAACTAATGCAAGAATATCACGCATTAAAAGAACTAATGCAAGAAAATAAACCAAGTAAAAGTCGTTGGAACACTTTCGAAAAACCACTCGGTTCTTTTCAAAACCAACTTTTAAAATGCGGAGTTTGAGCAACTCCTTTTAAAAGCTATCTCGTTCCATCGACCATATCAAGTTCACTACGTTCACGGTTTCGCCAAAACCATTCGTAGCCCTCTGTCGTTTCACATAAATAGTCAATAGTATTCAAGCTATGTATTTTGGCCAAAGTCAAGGCATAGTGATTGGTAGCTATTGGGTATTCATGTGTAGCATAGATAGATGCGTTGGTTTGGGACAGTCGTACTGCCATTTTGGCCAAAGTCAAGGCTAGGTACGGGTGGATCCAAATTAACCTGGAGAATGACGGGTAGAACTTGACATGTGACTTATGATATTTTGGCCAAAGTCAAGGTCATAAGAGCATAGGGTAAAAAATCCACATCGGTAGTTTCAAAAGAACTGAAACTTGCTAGTGTTGCATACCATTTGGAGTGTGATGATTCTGGTAGGATTCCTTCAGTTTCGTCACGCGATGATATTTGGATCCCGATCCTACTGTGAGTATATGCTACTCCTCGGAAAATTTCTCACTTAACGATCAATGCTATAAACCTAGTAGGTGTCTAGAAAGGTGTTAGCGGGGCTACGCCCCCAGGGAAAAGAGGTTCTTAAATTAAGGAACTTCGCGAAAGCGTTGGAAAACCTCCATCGAAGTACCGACACCAGCCTGGCCGAACGGTTAAGCAAGTATTGTACGGTGAGATTGATCCTGACTAATTCTTCCTTTTTGGTTTTAAGGAAGGATTCGAGAAACAGTGGGAGCTATCCTGTTTAGACAAACTAAAAACCACTCTAAACTTGCAAGAGCATCATGCTGAGTGTTTCTTCTTCTCTCTCCTAATTGCAGCGACCAATCGACATGACTGGACTTAAGTTACTTCGAGATAAAAACATATTGACAGGGCCAAACTAAAATGATTGGCTCAGGAATGTCACGACCCAAAATTGTCCCGTGACGGCCCTAATACTACGCAATGCCCTAAGACGTAACGTAGTAAAAGAAAGTCAAATCCCAGAAGTCTAAACCATAAAAATATGGAAAAGATAATATAAGTTTTGAAACATTTGAAATCGCAACCCAAATTCTTTAAAAGTCTTACTTTCTTACTTTAAAATTTTAGCAACACCCCTTTTTGTAAAAAACCAGCCAAGATGAATACAATACAAATATACGACGCCGTAGCGAAGAAATAAGGACAATAGAGAGAAGTTGTATAAAAGACAACAAATCCACAATAATATACAAATACGTCCTCACCAAGTCTCTAAGTCCACAATACAATAGTAGATTGAGAGTACAAATACAACGAAGGTACAATAGGAAATACAGATAATCATCTAACCCACCTAAGTAAAACGGTATACTGTGAGCTGATGCGGTATCTGTGGCAAAAGATAGTACCTGAATAGCCTGCCTCGACTACTCTGGGGAACAACCTGAAACACCTGTGGCACAACGGGGGTGAGTTGCCAACTCGTGAATAGTATAAAACATATGCAGGTAATCGCAGGAATGCACGTACAGCATGAATCTAAGATATGCGATTACAGTAATAACATGTCATGCAAATGCTGAATAAAGGAGAGTACACTAGCAGGTACAATCAATATGTGAAGCAATAGTAACATGACAATAGTATGCAATAACCATGCAGTAGGGATATGAGAATGTAAATATGCAACTATCATAAGGGTACACTAATAGGTACTACCAATGTATGAACCTGTGCATAAGATAGATAAGGGTGAGGTATAGGGTGGAATATGTCATTCCCACGGAAACCTGACATCGTGGCAGGATCACAATCCATCAAGACACCCAAATCCAAAATCCTCAAATCAGCCCCCACATTGGGCTCTCACAACATATAAGTCTCACATCACCTCAATGTACAATATCGAATAGCTCTCCTATATCTCGAATGTACAATCAACAATCTCATTCATATCCAATATCCAATGTCAATGAATCACCTATATCCCAAGTCGAATCTCAAGTAAGAATTTAACATCCTAAAGGTAAATACACAGAAATAAGTATGATGGGGGCAATACACATATATTAGCGTCCCATTCCATTAATATTGGTGTAAGGGTATATATAACAACGGCTAAATCCCCTGTTATATATACAAATGTGTTAAAGAAATATCATGAAAACAGTGTGCCAAGCATCGACACAGAAATCCTGACCATGTATCATACGCTATCCCGAAAGCACGAGTGCCTAGCTCTGACCCTCGCCTTTCGACGTATGCATACGTACATGACTCCAAGCGGTGTCTCCGTGATCCCCCGCCGAGTCATCAGTACTGTCACCGGTAGGTACTAGCCCGCCTCCAGGCTCAATCGGCAAAATCCATCGATCTTCTTGCCGAGGGGAACCATACCAGGCCCCACCATGTACCCTCTACGGCCTCGACGCCTCCTCGTAGGGGTATATATACATATCAGCACCGATAAAGCTCATGGTGGATGCGCAAATATCATATCAAGGAAACCGGGTTTTTCAATGTATGCATAATTTCATGAACTCCCGCGGTTCCCAAATCCAGAAAACATCATCTAAAATCCTAATAATAATGCGCAAATCCAGGAATAAATATATGCTATATAACTGAAATGCAAGCATATAAATAAGAATATGTAGCTGAAACCAATAAGGTACAGCTAAGTAACATCAGTAACTATAAATATGCGACAGCAACTGAATATGTGTATAACATACAGGTGTAGCAATGTATAGGTATCTATCTATAAGAACTGATGTCGTATACCCCCCTGGGTATAAGAAGAATATGAGTAAGATATCCCCCCGTTATAAGTAAAATATGTAAAAGGTATACCTGTAGCTGTATCGCAAGGTGTAAATGTACCTATCACTAAAGGTATGATACACTATAGGTATACCAGTAGCTAGATGTCATGTGTGGTAAGCAATAGTGGCTATAAGGGGTAGTGTGTGACATGGAAATTATTGACGGTGTGTGTGTAGCATACAATCCGTGCTCGTGCAACATGAACCGTCAATAATGTGTGCAGTGTCCTACGGCTGCTAGTCACAGTATAACTATATCGAGGAAATAAAGTAAAGGCGCAATTCTACAATGACGTAGAATGTGCGACAGGTATTGAATTCTAGCCCAGACGCATAACGCCATGCGGGCGATTCCCCTGTAGATGTTAAATCTACTCACCTACACTCCACGCTAGGCGAATCCTACCATCTGCTCCCCCTGTAGCCGTGTCCGTAGTTCCTGCCTGCAAACCTGCAAATACGACATGAAATCATATATACGCCAAAATATTCCGCGAAACGCGATATCGAACCAAAACGAGAAACTCGCGTCGCGAACCAAACGCGCGTGTGCACGATACGCTGAATCGTGTGTGTACGCGTCTAAAACCATCGCGACACGCCGCGATACGCTGGATCACAGAACCCACTCACGTATCGCGCGTATCGCGCAAACACAACGGAGACCAAAAACGATATATGACCCCAGATTTTCCTACAGGTAAGATATCACAAAACTAGACATGCCAACGACCTAGAAAACACTGCAGGGAACCCTACACAAAACCCCAACACCCCAGTCCCCTTCTGGGCTGCAATTTGCGGCAAATATGAGGAATTTGGCGGCCTGGGTAGGGAGATAGGGGCTCGAGCTCTGGTGGTGGTATCTAGACCTAGGTATCATGTCCCAGTCTTCACAATTTCACTCTGTAAGGTCTGGGTTAATAGCAGATTCCAGATATCCACTATATCGCATAAAAACGACAATTTTGCACAAAAAGGAAAACCTATGGTATTTTAGTGTAATCTGGCTATTTCTCAGTTGAAGGTGACCAACAACACTACAAAGAGCTAGGTTAACCAATTCCAACACATTCCAACCAAAATTCCACACAAAACACCTAAACAAGCACTAAACTAGCTAATTTAATACTAATCGAGCTAATTAACACACAAGCTACACAACAAGCAATAGGGTTCAGAAAATATACCCTATGCAACCCTAGGAAGCAGGTGAAGGGGTGTGTGGAGGAGATGATGGCTGCCGCAGTTGCTGGAACTCCACTGCTGCTCCAGAAGTTGCTGCTGATGCTGCTTTGCTGTTGCTGCTGCTTGCTGTTCTTGTTGTTGTTGTTGTTGTTTGTTGTTGTTGTTGTTGCTGCTGCTGCTTGCTGCTGCTGATGGATGATGAGTGTGTGTGTGTGAGTGTGAGAGAATGAGAGCAAGAAAATAAGATAGAGAAATGAGCTCACACAAAGACCCCCTTCTCACTCTCTCTCTCCTCATTAAGTGAGGCATGGCTCATGCCATGATGCCCATGCTCACTCTCTCTCTCCCCCAAAGTCAACCAATTTAAAATTCCATTTTAAATTCATTTTCATTTTAAATCCATCATGACTAATTACAACCATGACACTTAAACAAATATTTAAACTAGATTAGAGAGAAATGGTTAGTTAACCATGGTTGCTAATCATGATTTAACCCCAAAAACAACCCTAGTTATCATGCACAAGTGTGTGCAAGCCTAGGAAAAATCTAATAAAATACTCAATAAATAGGATAAAATATTTAAAACTTAATTTGGTAAACTTTTTATTTAAAAACCACACATTAAAATATAATTAGCTACAAAACACATTCTAAGGTGTTACAATCTCCCCCCCCCCCCCGCCTTAAAAGAAATTCGTCCCCGAATTTAAAAAAAAAATACCGATACGCATACCTTCAAAGGGAAGATTAAAATCCTCAAATCTCGCTCGCAGCCTCCCCAGTGACTATCTCACTATACGGCTGCGTCCAAGGAAACCCTTCACAGATGGCAAGACCCTTGACCGATGCCCATCCACTTGCCGAGCCATTAACACACATGGCTTCTTGTGAACGAAAGATCACGTCCAGCTAAATGGTCTGATGCTAGAGCATGTGAGAAGGTCAAGAAGGTAATTGTAATGCATCATCACAAGGAATACGGGGTGAAAATCCAATAATCTGGGCGGAAGTGCCAAATTACAGGCAACGAAACTAACTCGCTTATAGGATCTCAAAGAGACCTAAAATCCTGGGGCAAGCTCCCCAAAATCCAACACGTCATTCATCGGAAGGTCCGTAGGAATACATGATTTGCCACTGCGCACTCAAGCCTGCGACCAGCACAGTCGCATAGGACATCTGTTTGCAATGGACAATTCTCATCCTGACCTGAACACAACTGGACTATCTCCGAAGCTCTGGACTAGCTGGGGTCCAAAATCCTACTTACGCAGAGTCAGAAAAACCACAGACTGGTGATCGACACGACCTAACCCCTAAACCTAAGGGTGGCCAATTGGAGTGTCTCCTGATAACAGCTATCGAAGGAGAACCCTAACGATGGCGAGTGACGATCCCCAACCGCTGACAACAATCCAAACAAACACTCAACTATAACAAAAACAACTGAGCAAATTGAGTATAACCGGACGACAAGAATCCGAATGGAGTCACACACTGACCAAACTTGGGTAGAAACCATAACGAAATTCGTGGAGATCTGCTCCCATTCCCACTTCGGAACGGTAAAAAGTTGCAACTCTCCAGCCGGCCTCAGATGCTCGACTCAAGCACACAACAAGACTGACACCTTGAAACGAAACCTGAAACTTCTCTTTACATCCCTGTCCACTCGTAACTATCTCACAAGTCACGCCAAAGCTGGTGGAACTTGAATGAATATAGAGAGTTGACGGATGTGCATGTTCTAGGATTACACGTCTCTACCCGATGATGTCAGGTACACAAACGCGTCCCTAACTTAGCACATCATTGTCACAATTCAAGGTCTCCGAATCATTATCCAGCCGAATATGCTCAAGTATCTCTGACGTACGAGCATCGACGGGCAGTGTCTCGCGAAAACGATTTAAGGGAAGTGGTTGGGCGCGGACATGAGCAAGCTGTCTCCTCCGTAGAGACGAACTTAAGCTGTACTCAACGATCACACAAGGACTGTAAATCTGCAGAAGACTAACACAACAATCCAAATCCACTGCAGGAAGATGTACATTAAGCTCTAGTGGTCCGTGGAAAATCTGACACGACTCTCAAACAAGAAGTGTCTCCAAATCTCCAACGCAAAACCACCGCGGCCATCTCCAGATCATGAGTGGAATATCCTTCTCGTACTTCCTCCAAATGTAGGGAAGCAAAAGTGATGACTCTGTAATGTCACACCAGTACACCCTCGAGCCCACTCAAGAAACATTACAGTTAAACAACAAAGTCGCCCAAACCAAAAGCAAGAAGGAACTGATGCAGTTGTTAATAGAATCTCCGACTGCCGAAAACTCCGCACATATGCCTCAGTCCACAGAAAAGAAACCTCCATCTCGGTCAATTCAGTCGACGGTGCAGCACTTACTCTAGTAATCCTGCACGAAACGGCGGTCAAAACCTGCTAAGTCCAAGAATCTGCGGATCCCCGTCCTGCACACACGTCTGGACCTAAGCTGTACGGTCATGATCTCCCTCGAAACCATACGAAACCGTCTCCCGTGACTACAAGACCTAGGAGTTAACACAAAACAAGCCTGAAGAAACACTTCGAGAATTTAGCAAACTGCTGGTACTCTCCCAGTATCTGCATAACAAATCCTCAAGTGCTACTGCTGTCCCTCAAGACACATTAGAAAGACTTGAATGTCGTATATAATACATCAAAACTGGTCGAGGAACGGCCTGCAGAAATCTGGTTCATCATATCTACGAATGCTGCTAGGGCACCAGGGAATCCAACGACTCACTGATACACACAAAGCCCGTAGCACGCACAAGGCAGTCTTCGGAATGCCATCACACCGAAACCGCAATAATGATGACCTGATCCCAAACAAACTTAGAAAATGTCTCGGACTCTGGAGCTGATCGAAGAAATCGTCACGGCGAGATGAAGGATACCTATCCGCACCGTAAGCCGGTTCAATTGACGATCCGTCGATACGCAAACTTAAACTGCCGTCTTTCTCCTGACGAACAGAAATAGGAGCTTCCAAAAGCGAAACACTCAGACGCACAAAACTCCCCAAACCAAAACTCAGTAGCTGATCCTTTAGTTCCCAAGGTTCGCCGGCTCACCCGAAACAACGTCGGAAAAACTCTCGCACGAAAGGAACCCGGTCCGACAATCCCACTGTGGCTCCAGTATCACGAATGAACACCAAGAATCCACGACATCTCCTCAGTAGCCGACTAGCGAAAAAGGCTGAATTCAAGCTGTAAGAGGCGGCACAACTATCCACCTGCACAACAAGAACTGACTTGCCGGGGAAAACAAAACCTAACTTGTTTCCTCACGGTAGTCCACAGACGCCTAGCATGCAATTAACCAATTCGTGCCCAGGAGAACGTCAAATCCAACATCTCTAGAAGGATCAAAATGACGGACGAGTCTCTATCTCCTATCCGATTGGCACGAAACTGAAATATGTGTCGCGCAACAAAAGAATCGCTGACAGAAGTTAACACCACTACGACTAATCTACCCAACCACAGTACCAGCAAGAAAACAAACGAATACATGAAAAGAACATATAAATCAAGGGTACCTGAAAACTCCACATTGGACGTCTGCGCGTCACGATGAGTAGAAGCAAACTCCTGTGTCTGCCCTCTACTCGCAGCTGGATGAACTCCTCTGGTAGACTGAGCCCTCTTAGCGAATCTTCCACGTCCACGGCTTCTTTGAAAACGATCCTGACGAGGTGCCAAGGAACAATTCCTGACGAAGTGCTGAAGGCTCCCGCATCGAAAACATCCACGTGCTAACTGCTGACCATCCTGGGGATGAGAGCTGAACGACTGTCCTCGTCCTAAGCCTCTGCTACTCCCGCGATGGCCACGAAATCTGCCTTGATGACCAAACCTCTCCATCTGGTCTGGTACACTGGTACGAGTCCTCCACTGTCCTGGAACTCTCTGAGCCTCTGGAATATGCGCCTCATCAACTGGAGCTGCAACCACTGGTGCTATGTAAGTGACGGACTGCTGCATGCTGACCGTAAGCGACAACTGAGTGACAAGGGTGACAACCTCCTGTCGTAGCTCCCGAACGATATCAACCAAAGAACTCATCGTCTGGCGGAAGTCCTACATCTCTACCAAAAGTCTATCCATAGTATAGGTCGTAGGCTGATCCGTCTGCACCTGTGCAACTAGAGTGCCATCCTGGTCAGTACTCGTCTCACCCGAGCTAACTCTGACCTCGGCCCTCGCTGCATCACTCCGAGTCCCCATAGTCATCGACGGCAAGGCTATAAATAGATATAAGATGAGATTCGATAAGAATAAGGAAATCGAATCTCAAGGATACGAATCATCAAGGAAGGAATGTCAAGCAAATTGTACTTAGGTCACTTTAGGCGAAGTATCGCATCGTGGGTATGATGCAGACATACACACACTACGTTACTTTGCTTAAGCTACCTACTCCATCATACTAAGGTCATACTACACTCCGAAAGGTAAAACCTAGCGCTCTGATACCTACTTTGTCACGACCCAAAATTGGTCCGTGACGGTCCTAATACTACGCAACGCCCTAAGACGTAACGTAGTAAAAGAAAGCCAAAACCCAGAAGTCTAAACCATAAAAATACGGAAAAGATAATATAAGTTTTGAAACATTTGAAATCGCAACCCAAATTCTTTAAAAGTATTACTTTCTTTCTTTAAAATTTTAGCGACACCCCTTTTTGTAAAAAACCAGCCATGATGAATACAATACAAATATACGACGCCGTAGCGAAGAAATAAGGACAATAGAGAGAAGTTGTATAAAAGACAACAAATCCACAATAATATACAAATACGTCCTCACCAAGTCTCTAAGTCCACAATACAATAGTAGATGGAGAGTACAAATACAACTAAGGTACAATAGGAAATACAGATAATCATCTAACCCACCTAAGTAAAACGGTATACTGTGAGCTGATGTGGTATCTGTGGCAAAAGATAGTAGCTGAATAGCCTGCCTCGACTACTCTGGGGAACAACCTGAAACACCTGTGGCACAACGGGGGTGAGTTGCCAACTCGTGAATAGTATAAAACATATGCAAGTAATCGCAGGAATGCACGTACAGCATGAATCTAAGATATGCGATTACAGTAATAACATGTCATGCAAATGCTGAATAAAGGAGAGTACACAAGCAGGTACAATCAATATGTGAAGCAATAGTAACATGACAATAGTATGCAATAACCATGCAGTAGGGATATGAGAATGTAAATATGCAACTATCATAAGGGTACACTAACAGGTACTACCAATGTATGAAACTGTGCATAAAATAGATAAGGGTGAGGTATAGGGTGGAATATGTCATTCCCACGGAAACCTGACATCGTGGCAGGATCACAATCCATCAAGACACTCAAATCACAAATCCTCAAATCAGCCCCCACATTGGGCTCTCACAACATATAAGTCTCACATCACCTCAATGTACAATATCGAATAGCTCTCCTATATCTCGAATGTACAATCAACAATCTCATTCATATCCAATATCCAATGTCAAATACACAGAAATAAGTATGATGGGGGCAATACACATATATTAGCGTCCTATTCCATTAATACTGGTGTAAGGGTATATATAACTATGGCTAAATCCCCTGTTATATATATAAAGGTGTTAAAGAAATATCATGAAAACAGTGTGCCAAGCATCGATACGGAAATCCTGACCACGTATCATACGCTATCCCGAAAGCACGAGTTCCTAGCTCTAACCCTCGCCTTTCGACGTATGCATACGTACATGACTCCAAGCGGTGTCTCCGTGATCCCCCACCGAGTCATCAGTACTATCACCAGTAGGTACTAGCCCGCCTCCAGGCTCAATCGGCAAAATCCATCGATCTTCTTGCCGAGGGGAACCATACCGGGCCCCACCATGTACCCTCTACGGTCTCGACGCCTCCTCGTAGGGGTATATATACATATCAGCACCGATAAAGCTCATGGTGGATGCGCAAATATCATATCAAGGAAACCGGGTTTTTCAATGTATGCATAATTTCATGAACTCCCACGGTTCCCAAATCCAGAAAACATCATCTAAAATCCCAATAATAATGCGCAAATCCAGGAATAAATATATGCTATATAACTGAAATGCATGCATATAAATGAGAATATGTAGCTGAAACCAGATGTATGCGAAACCAATAAGGTACAGCTAAGTAACATCAGTAACTGTAAATATGCGACAGCAACTGAATATGTGTATAACATACAGGTGTAGCAATGTATAGGTATCTACCTATAAGAACTGATGTCGTATACCCCCCTGGGTATAAGAAGAATATGAGTAAGATATCCCCCCGGTATAAGTAAAATATGTAAAGGGTATACCTGTAGCTGTATCGCAAGGTGTAAATGTACCTATCACTAAAGGTATGATACACTATAGGTATACCGGTAGCTAGATGTCATGTGTGGTAAGCAATAGTAGCTATAAGGGGTAGTGTGTGACATGGCAATTATTTACGGTGTGTGTGTAGCATACAATCCGTGCTCGTGCAACATGAACCGTCAATAATGTGTGCAGTGTCCTACGGCTGCTAGTCAAAGTATAACTATATCGAGGAAATAAAGTAAAGGCGCAATTCTACAATGACGTAGAATGTGCGACAGGTATTGAATCCTAGCCCAGACGCATAACGCCATGCGGGCGATTCCCCTGTAGATGTTAAATCTACTCACCTACACTCCACGCTAGGTGAATCCTACCATCTGCTCCCTCTGTAGCCGTGTCCGTAGTTCCTGCCTGCAAACCTGCAAATACGACATGAAATCATATATAAGCCAAAATATTCCGCGAAACGCGATATCGAACCAAAACGAGAAACTCGCGTCGCGAACCAAACGCGCGTTTGCACGATACGCTGAATCGTGTGTGTACGCGTCTAAAACCATCGCGACACGCCGCGATACGCTGGATCACAGAACCCACTCACGTATCGCGCGTATCGCGCAAACACAACGGACACCAAAAACGATATATGACCCCAGATTTTCCTACAGGTAAGATATCACAAAACTAGACATGCCAAAGACCTAGAAAACACTGCAGGGAACCCTACACAAAACCCCAACACCCCAGTCCCCTTCTGGGCCGTAATTTGCGGCCAATATGAGGAATTTGGCGGCCTGGGTAGGGAGATAGGGGATCGTTCTCTGGTGGTGGTATCTAGACCTAGGTATCATGTCCCAGTCTTCTCAATTTCACTCTGTAAGGTCCGGGTCAATAGCAGATTCCAGATATCCACTATATCGCATAAAAACGACAATTTTGCACAAAAAGGAAAACCTATGGTATTTTAGTGTAATCTGGCTATTTCTCAGTTGAAAGTGACCAACAACACTACAAAGAGCTGGGTTAACCAATTCTAACACATTCCAACCAAAATTCCACACAAAACACCTAAACTAGCACTAAACTAGCTAATTTAACACTAATCGAGCTAATTAACACACAAGCTACACAACATGCAATAGGGTTCAGAAAATATACCCTATGCAACCCTAGGAAGCAGGTGAAGGGGTGTGTGAAGGAGATGATGGCTGCCGCAGTTGCTGGAACTCCACTGCTGCTCCAGAAGTTGCCGCTGATGCTGCTTTGTTGTTGTTGCTGCTTGCTGTTCTTGTTGTTGTTGTTGTTGTTGTTGTTTGTTGTTGTTGTTGTTGTTGCTGCTGCTTGCTGCTGCTGATGGATGATGAGTGTGTGTGTGTGAGTATGAGAGAATGAGAGCAAGAAAATGAGATAAAGAAATGAGCTCACACAAAGACCCCCTTCTCACACTCTCTCTCCTCATTAAGTGAGGCATGGCTCATGCCATGATGCCCATGCTCACTCTCTCTCTCTCCCAAAGTCAACCAATTTTAAATTCATTTTCATTTTAAATCCATCATGACTAATTACAACCATGACACTTAAACAAATATTAAAACTAGATTAGGGAGAAATGGTTAGTTAACCATGGTTGCTAATCATGGTTTAAACCCAAAAACAACCCTAGTTATCATGCACAAGTGTGTGCATGCCTAGGAAAAATCTAATAAAATACTCAATAAATAGGATAAAATATTTAAAACTTAATTTGGTAAACTTTTTATTTAAAAACCACACATTAAAATATAATTAGCTACAAAACACATTCTAAGGTGTTACAAGGAATGTCAAAATGGCAATCACTTACGACAAGTTGGGGTATCTTCTTACCACCAAAGCTCCCCCTGTCCCAGGTCCCACCTCCAGCGTCGCGGATAAGGAAATCCGTAAGACTTGGGAGATTGATAGCGCGAAGGCCAAGTGCCTCGTACTTGCCTCTATGGACAACGAACATCAGAGGAGGCACGAGAATATGGACCTCGAATCCATATTTCTCCATAGAAAAGAACTATATGGAGAGCAATCTCGTATCGCAAGATACGAAGTGTCGAAGAAGTTATTTTCGGCAAGGCTGGCCATCGGATCATCGGTAGCGAAACACGTGCTTAAGATGATTGGCTTCATTGAGGAGCTCGCGGAACTTGGGACCACGTTAGAGAACGAGCTCTATACGGACTTGATTCTCCAGTCCCTTCCTTCCATTTACGCCCAGTTTATCCTGAACTTCAACTTACAAGAAAAAGAAGTTGAACATTCAGAACTCTTCAACATGCTGAGGAGTGCAGAGGGCACCCTACAGAAAGGTAGGGAAACATCCACTTTGTTTGTAGGAGGATCTTTCTCTTCTAGGTCCAAGGCGAAAGCCAAGGGAAAGAAGAAGAAAGCCTCCGCCAAACCAAGGGGCGGTGTTAGTAAAGTGGATACGAAGGGAAAAGCAAAAGTAACAAAGAAAGCGGGGCAGCTTGTGGATAAAGAAGAATGCTTCTATTGTCATAAGAAAGGACACTGGAAGAATGATTGCAGGGCTTGGAAAGCCAGGACACAGGAATTGAAGCAGGTTGCGGCTTCAGCTTCAGGTGTGTACGTTATTGAAAACTGTCTTTCAATAAACTCTACTTCCTGGGTATTGGATACCGGATCAGGATCTCATATCTGTAATTCTTTGCAGGCGTTGAGAAACCGTAGGGTTTTGAAGGCAGGTGACATGACCCTCAAAGTTGCAAACGGAGCTAGCATGGATGCTAAGGCCGTGGGGGACTATCACCTGGGAATGTCAGATGGACATGTTTTGGTTTTGCGTAATTGCTTTTTTGTACCCAACGCAACTTGTAATATCATTTCTGTATCTTTACTTTCTAAAGAAGGTTATGAATTTGCGTTTGTAAGTAATGTTGTAAACATTCACCTTAATCAAGTTTTGATTGGGTCATGTACATTGAGCAATGGTATATACGTATTAAACCAACCACAGATTTTCAATGTCCAGAATACACACAAAAGAAAGTCTCCGGAAATAAATCAGACTTTCTTATGGCATTATAGACTAGGTCACATCAATGAGAGAAGGTTGACGAAGTTACATACAGAAGGATATTTGAATCCGTTCGAATATCAATCGTATGCCACATGTCAATCCTGTCTCAAAGGAAAGATGACAAAGACTCCGTTCACTGGACACGGAGTAAGAGCGAGCGAGCTCTTGGGACTCGTACACAGCGACGTGTGCGGTCCAATGACTACACATGCGCGAAGCGGTTATTCTTACTTCATTACTTTTACGGATGACTTTTCAAGGTATGGTTATGTCTTCTTAATAAAACATAAGTCCGAAGCCTTTGGAAAATTCCAGAAATATAAGAATGAAGTAGAAAAACAAACCGGCAAAAGTATCAAGATTCTAAGATCGGATCGAGGTGGTGAATACTTGAGTGCCGAGTTGCTGGACTATTTAAAAGAGAACGGAATTCTCTCTCAGCTTACTCCTCCGTACACTCCGCAACATAACGGTGTATTGGAGAGACGGAACCGAACCCTATTGGATATGGTACGGTCCATGATGAGTAACGCTGAGTTACCGCGATCTTTCTGGGGGTATGCGCTAGAATCAGCTGCATACCTTTTGAACCGAGTTCCCACTAAGACTGTGCCTACTACACCATATGAGATGTGGTGTGGGAAGAGACCCTATCTTAATCACATTAAGACATGGGGAAGTCCAGCTTTTGTCAAAAAGCAGCATGCGGACAAGCTCGAGGCACGCTCAGTACAGTGCAAGTTCGTGGGATATCCAAAGAACTCCAAGGGATATTTCTTCTACTGCGAAGAGGAACAAAAGGTTTTTGTTTCTCGTCATGCCCACTTTCTAGAACACCAGTTCTTAGAAAAGGAAATTAGTGGGAGCGCAGTAGAACTGGAAGAAATTCCAGAACCACGAGCTATTACCGAAAGCTTAGTGGAACTAGAGGGTTCAAAAGAACAGGACATTCTTACGCCGCTCCGCAGGAGTAGTTGGCAGTCTCATCCGCCCGAGAGATACTACGGTTTTCTCATAGACGGGGATAGAGAGGATTGCATCATAGATTATGATGAGCCTACTAGCTTGCAGCAGGCCGTTCAGAGCGTCGACTCGGTAAAATGGCTGGATGCAATGCGGACCGAAATAGAGTCCATGTACACCAACAAAGTATGGACGTTGGACATTGCTCCAGACGGGGTAAAACCCGTAGGATGCATGTGGATCTTCAAAAGGAAGATTGGTGTAGATGGACAGGTTGAGACCTATAAAGCTAGACTGGTAGCAAAGGGTTTTCGTCAAAGACCTGGTTTGGACTATGACGAGACCTTTTCTCCAGTAGCTATGCTGAAATCCATTCGGATCCTTCTTGCCATTGCTGCCTTCTACGATTATGAGATTTGGCAGATGGACGTAAAAACCGCTTTTCTAAATGGAAATTTAGAGGAGTGTGTCTATATGAACCAGCCAGAGGGTTTCATTCAGAGTGGGAGCAGCGGAAAGGTGTGCAAGTTGCTTAAGTCCATTTACGGACTAAAGCAGGCATCGCGGAGTTGGAACATCTGTTTCGATGAGACGGTCAAGGAATTTGGCTTTATCAAAAATCCAGATGAACCATGCATCTATAGTAGATTTGTAGCGAGAACTGTAGTATTCCTCATTTTATACGTGGATGACATTCTCTTAATAGTAAATGACATTCCTATTCTACAATCTGTCAAGGGGTTCTTGTCATACGGGTTCTCCATGAAAGACCTGGGTGATGCCTCATACATCTTGGGGATCCGGATCCATCGTGATAGATCCAAGAGGATATTAGGACTTTCACAGCCCAGGTACATCGGCACCATACTGAAAAGATTCAGTATGGAAGATTCCAAGCGCGGTAACCTACCGGCTTGTCACGGGATCACCCTCTCTAAAGAGATGTCTCTCAAGACTGATTTGGAGAGGGATCGCATGTCTATTATACCTACGCTTCTGCGATAGGCTCTATAATGTATGCGATGTTGTGTACCAGACCGGATGTAGCTTATGCACTGAGTGTGGTAAGCCGGTATCAGTCAAACCCTGGGGAGAAGCACTGGATAGCGGTAAAGAACATTCTCAAGTACCTGAGAAGGACTAAGGAGATGTTCTTGGTGTATGGCAGAAAAGACCTCCAGATCGAGGCCTTTGCTGACTCCAGCTTCCAGAGTGACAAGGATGATTCCAAGTCCATGTCGGGTTTTGTCTTTACTCTCAATGGAGGGGCGGTGTGTTGGAAGAGTTCCAAACAGGAAACCGTTGCAGAATCGACGATGGAAGCGGAATACATCGCTGCATCTCATGCCGCAAAAGAAGCTGTCTGGATGAGGATGTTCTTGAAAGAACTTCATGTGGTTCTGTCCATTGTTGATCCAATACCTTTGTATTGCGACAACAACGGGGCTATAGCTTTAGCGAAGGAACCCAGGTCCCATCAGAGATCCAGACACATCTTGAGGCGGTATCACCTGATCAGGGATCGCCAGGAGATCGAGGTTCGGAGGGTCGCTTCAGAAGATAACACTGCAGATCCATTCACCAAGGCCTTGCCCCAGACTCAGTTCGAGCGGCTGATCGAGTTGATAGGTCTTCGATACGCCAGTACATGGCCTTAGTGCAAGTGGGCGATTGTTAGTGTATATGCCCTAGAAGCCATTACTGTATCATACTAGTTTGTATATTACTTAATGGAAGCTTGGGATATTCACCTTGTATAAACAATCTTGCTCAAAATAGTAGTATGCTACTTGGTTTGTTTCTACTTCAATGTGTACATGTGTTTATTTTAGTATATCACCTATACACATTAGTGGAGCCCTTAGGATCTTTGCTTGATTACCAGCGTTGTGATGGCAGTCACACTAGTGGGGGCTGGGTAATCTATAAGCACATCCTTATACAGGTCCCTAGTCGCAGGACTATCGAGATAGGGCATCGATACTCCGGAGTAGACTAGCGTATGCGCTTCTCATCCCAGTGTGGGAGATGGTCTGACCCACAGCCATCAGTACGTCGTACTGGAGATAGTATGCGGGTGCTCGTTAGGTTACGAGTACACTGGACAGGACTCGTCGGGAACTGACCGGTTGGTATTATACCTATCGTCAGTTATCAGTTCCCAGGTGACATGAGTACAGCTTAGTCCGCTGACTTGACACTATCACTTCGCCTCGAGTGTGTTCCCACTGTACTTTGATTACTACCCTACCATGGCTCAAAAGAGTCGTGCAAACAGGTAGTAGTTGGTTGCAGTCCCGAAGCACTTAGAGGTAGTGACGGTTAGACAGGATTCGTCTCTCCCGGTATTGGGGGTTGACATCGCGCTATGTCTAGGAGAGCCATTACACGAGTAGTCCCTGGCCAGGGCAATCGAGATATACTGGTAGGCTTCCAGTGTTATCTCAGGGTGTTTTGGGCTTCACTCCGACACGACTTGTACCGCTATTAGGGGACTGACGTTTACCGCCCCCCTAGGCCCGCCATGCGATGTATTAGACGAACAGACCGGACTGTACAGAGACTGTCACATTCAGGATCAGTAGGAGTTCAGATGGGTTTCACCTCGTCAGTCTTCTTGTCGGCATCTACCTGGGGACCGTTACGCACAGCTAGTGCTGCTTGCGGTCTGTGGTTAAACCCACTGCCAGCGTAGTGTCGAGTCTTTAGAGTCCCACACAGAAAGCTATTCGCCTTTAGGCAAAAGAGTACCATGGTTTTGCGACAGGGTTCGGTCACATCCGTGCACTTATGCACGTACAGTGTCCGGACAGTTTACACTAGCGGGCTTCGGTTTAAGCCAGATCCTAGTGTACGTATTGGGATTGGTTTTATCCAGTATGTATTCGTGTTCCTCGGAACGCAGATGCGGGTGTGTATGCACAGTTGACGGAGAGACAGAGGCAGAGGATTCTCATTAGGGTTGTTGACCGTTGACTGTTGACTATTGACTTTTTGCTCAACCCTAATGAGAATATGATATATGATTAACAATAATATTAATTAAGTATTGTGGTGACATGGTTGTTGAGGGGTTGACTTTGTTGACTTGTTGACTTTGTTGACCGGTTGACTAGGTTGGACTAGTTGACCATCATGATGACAATGGCTATCATTTCATGGCAAAGACTTTTTACTTGCTTGTTCTCTTGTGCAATATGAGTGCATGAAATGATATAGCCATTTTGACTTAAACCATTTTACACAATACTTGATTACTATTTTTGTGATGATGGTTTTGGATAATGAGAGCTAAGCGAGAAAAGCCTTCTCTCATTCTATCATTCTCATTCTCTCTCTTGTTCTTGAGCTCTCATCTCTTTCCTCTTGCTCTCGCTCTCTTAGTCTATGGCTCACTTGTCTCATGTGTTGAGAACCAAGAACCATAGAGAAAATCCTAACACACTCTTCTCTACTCACTCTAGTTCATAAGGTTTAGCAAACCAAGTGAACTAGTTTCTTCAAAGACCGAAGAAGAAGCCAAAGGTAGAAGCTTTCAGGTGGATCAATCTTCGGCGCAAGGAGACGACGGGGTGAAGCCGATCCGGACAACCATCGAGGCTTGAAGACGAAGGAGTTCAAGAAAGAAAGGTATAACCCCCTAACCGAGTAGTTAAGGACTCCTAGTTAGGTTGTTAGTTAGATGTTTAACAAAGATCCGGTTTTGAGTCCATGTTACCACCTCTAGAAAATCGTTTTTCATCAAATTCCGCATGCCCGAAAGTACCGGGAGAGGTAGCATGGACTTACACCTACCGCTCCTCGAATCGGGTATAATCATAGCTCAGAACCGAGATAACTCATGGTGGACACCTCAAAATATCATATCAAGAGAAACCACATTTTTAAAGCAATACATAATTCTCTTTGAAATATAACCGTTGTTCTCAAATCCAGAGATCTCATGAAAACAGCATCTCATGCATATAACCATAAAGTACGATGTATGCAACTTAGAGTAGTAATATGAGCATATCGAGTATATCATGCCAAGCATGTCAAGTGATAGTACTGAACAATGAATGTATTTTTCATTTAAGATTAATCTCATTATCTGGTAGTTTTACTGTGTAAGTGGCATGGCAATTACCGATGAAGTATGTGTGTGAGCCGGCAAATCTGTATAAGTGTAACATGCGCATCAACGATAATTCTGCTGGTGTACTAGGAAATGATATCATATAGCATTAAATACCGGACGTGGTATGTACATCACGAGAGGTAATATCCTACAGAACATGGACAATCACTGCGTATATCTATCTACACATGAATCATACGGTCACTTTTAAAAGATACACATCGTCGTTTTGAAAATAGGTATGGTTCAGGTGGCAATCTTTATATCGGCGATCCCGCCTCATAACATCCGATATGACAATAATCCTCGATCATCATCCTCAAATCACTAGCACGGATCAATCATCCGGTACATCTCATCACGTACGGTAATCTATCGTACGGTGACATCAAACAGAATAGGGATTTTATCGTCCTATTCATCAATAAGGGTACGGATCGAAAATCTCAAAGGACATCTCACTCTTTATCCGCATAAATAAATATATATACACATATATCTCAAATTACATTTGTATCAATCTCATATAATGATATCTTGTATATACGTCATATCTTATTAATCACAAATCGTATCGATCTCCATCTCATATCATACCATTATCAACTCATACTTGTTCTCCTTCGATTCATACTTATCATGATTCACTTTCTCATTTCAAATTCTCATAACAATCCGAATCATCTATATTTATCATCACAATATCCTACGTCAAGTTATCTGATATACATGTATCATATTCTCAAACCAATATATCCATTAGTGTCAACTTTTATAACATCATCTCTTATTAAAACCTGTAATCATGTCCGTAAGTTCGTAGCATATCTTTTATCAAAATTATAATTTATATAACAATCTTTCCATATCAATGGTTACGGCGGTGCTATACGCCATCCACCAGACTTCCCCCATAATTATAAATCTACTCACCTGCTAAACTCCTCGCTTAGCCGAAGGCGATGTGCTTCGTCGTCTCGGAAGTCTACACGAAAGTACCTATAATTCAACACATAATCGCAATTCTATTAAAACCATTATCCGAAAACCGATACAGTACACGAAGTGCTCATAGGTTAGAACCTATAAATTACGCATGCCATATCAACAAAATAACCCTTGTCCGTTGACGTACAAACGTCCAACGACGGAATCCAAACTCAAATATAAAAACCAGGTTTTCAGAAATCGCATAACACGAAATCAAAAACATGAGAATTCATTCCCAGATTTTACCCTAGGCCAAACTAGGGAATTTTGCATATGGGGTTGCTCTAGATATCAGATAACAAGGCTATACACCAAAAATTGGCACATTTCACCATGTCTTGGCCGAAATTTGCAGCCTCCGGCATTAAATCTGCGGCCTGGAAAAAGTGTGGGGGTCTCGGGTCTTTGGGTTAGCTTCTATGTCACCTGCTCATCTCTTTGTGTTCGCTATATATTTTTCAGAGTTTTTAGGTAATAACATATCTCAATATCCTATCATAAATTCCACAAAATAAGATATCGGGAAAATTCGAAGTTCATGTTTTGGTTTCTAATATCCGGTCTTGGCCAGTAAAAACATCACTCAAGTCTTGCAAACACTCACTACACCTCAATTTACCACTTAACATCAACTTGGAAATTTCCAAGATCACAAAACCTACTAAATCCATTTCTAAACTACAATAGGATATACTAAACACAAATACTTAACTAAGAGTGTAGGGATTACCTCATTTGGAAACTTAGGAAAATTCTTGAGTTGCCCGAAATCTTCAAAATCAAAACTTGAATGGTTCAAGTGTTTAGGATGAGGGTGTGCATCTTTTTAATGAAGGCGTCATAGGGTTTAAGTGATTAATTGGAGATGATACATGGAGGTAGAGAAGGATGAAGGAGATGAAGGAGATGAAGAAGGAGATGAAGAGGAAGATAAAGAAGTCAAAGATGCCTCTCTCTCTCTCTCTCTCTTAACCTCACTCCCTCTTAAGCTCTCTCTCTCTAAATATCTCATTTTTTTTATTCCTCTCTCAATTATCTCTTAGCATCTTTTTTCCTTTCTTTTTTTCTCCAAATAAATAAAACCAAACAAAATAAAACAATATGCAACAAAAATGTCACATGACATGGTGCACTAGCCATGGGAAAAATGTAAAAATACGGATTTAGCTTGGTCATGATTAATAGTGCACTAAACAATTTAATTTAAACCTGCATATATTTAATTATAAAAATGCCAAAATCCGATAAATATCTCTTTAATTAATAAATCATTTTAATCTCCACTTATATTCCAAATATCGGTATATAATTATACCATTTTAGGGAGAAAAAAACCCTATTCGTAAATCGAATAGTTTTTGCGAAATATATTATTTTAATATTTAATTTCCAAAAATAATATTTTATATTTCTGAAATGTTATATTTCCACGTCACCGTTTCCGTCCACTGGGAAGTGGGGCGTGACAGGTTTTGTTGGTGGCCCATGCACGTCAGTTCTGCATGAAGTCTTAAGCAATATATTACAAGAATTATAAGAATCGGCAACTATATATTCCTTGCATTTCAAATTCCTTGAATTTATCATAACCTTTCCTTTCTATCAAGATAATGGATTCTCCCAACAACACCAGCACCAATATCAATGGCAACACACCACCACCTATTTTACCATCTTCCCCTACCGTTGCTACTCCGAATAACAAACAGACCGTGCTTCTAGAAGCTATCAAAAGTCTTCTCGAGGGCCAGCAGCAGACTGCTATTCTTATGAACCGTCAGGAAGCTGAAGTACCTGGAGTAAAGAAATTCCGTGGGTTGCATCCTAGGAACTTTTCAGGGGGGAAAATTCCTCTGGAAGCTAAAGAATGGGCCCAGAGTATAGAGGACGACCTTGCCGCAGCACAGGTACCAGACATAGCTTGGTTCGTGTGGCCAAGCTCCAGCTCAACGCTAATGCAAGTGTATGGTGGAAGGCTGAGGAAAGCCGTCTCACACAACCCATAGAGTGAAAGACATTCAACGATCTATTCGATGCGAAGTTCTTCCTCGAGACTACCCGTTTTGCGATGGAACAACAGTTCATCCACTTGCAACAAGGCTCTATGTGGGTAAAATCAGTGGATGAATATGATGCCGAATTCATTATGCTTAGCAGGTAATGAATTCGTATCAAATTCTGTTTCGTAAAACACATCACTATCCTGACATCAATATCTTATTAGGTTCGCGGCACATTTGATACCGACCGATGAGATTCGGGCTAGACGATTCCAACAGGGTTTAGACCCGGAGATTTAGGCGGCATTAGCCACAGGCAACTACCAACCCATGAACTCTCCCTGAAGGCAGCACGTCGTTACGAAGCTATAGTCAAGAAGAAGGGTATGCCCCCAAATAGCTGGAATCAAATGCCCTGCCGCACAGATAACAGGAGGAGCCTCTTCTAGGCCGACTTTTGCACCCAGGAGGCCAGGAGGATCGTTTAACCGGTCCAGTCCATATTTCTGTTTTTACTACAAGAGAATTGGACACCTAGCGAAGGACTGCAGGCATGCAAATAGCCTATGTTTGATTTATAGCAAATCCACTCATGCTATAGGAGCATGCCCATATCGTCTTAACATAGCACCAGCACCCAGACCCGCAATCACAGCCCCACAGCGGCCAGCCATTCAGGCTCCTGCACCCTGCCTAGCTCTTCCTACACCAGCTCCACATGGACCACCTGCACAGTCTCATCGTCAATTCCATCAAGCACAGAGAAACGTGCCTCAAGGGCAGAGAATCGTGCCCGAAGGACATAGGAATGTGCCTCCGGCAAAGAAGAATGTACCGAGTCATCCGGCTTTTACAATGACGGTCGAGGAGGCCGAAGCCACATGACAAGTCATCACTGGTAATTTCCCCATCCTTTCAACGTTTCAATCCTTGTGTATCACTATAGTATTTCTATATCTAAACCCAACCTCACACAATTTAGGTACTATACTAGTAACTACCCTTCCTACACTCGCATTTTTCGACATTGGAGCATCACACTGCTTCATGTCACAACGATTCGTGAGAACGCATGCAATTTCGGTGAAGCCACTCATTTCAAGTTGGAATCTTAGTTCAGGGAACGGAGTCTTGAAGGAAACTTTGGGGTTTGATCTGTACCCAGTTGTAGTTTGCGGTCGAGAATTCTACACAAATTTCAATGTAACGGACATACCAAATTTCGATGTTGTATTGGGAATGGATTGGCTGGGAATATTCTATGCTACTATTGAATGCCGTCGAAGGCGGGTAGTTTTTGAGATACCAGATCACTCAGTCTTCTATTTCAAAAGTGGAGATAGAACTTTGGTGCCAGGAAGCTACCGTGCTAAACCGAAGAATGCAGAAGTGTTCTCTCTACCGGCGGAAGAAGAAAAGCCTGAAGTAGTTCAAGAGTTCGAGAATGTGTTACCTGAAGACACATCAGGTTTGCCTCCCGATCGAGCTCTCGAGTTTAGTATTGATTTACAACCTGGTGCACAACCTGCAATCAAAGCTCCGTACTGATTAAGTCCGGAAGGATTGAAAGAGATCAGCATTCAGTTGGACGAACTGCTGAAGAAGGGTTAGATCCGACCCAGTACTTCGAGCTGGGGATCTCCGGTACTACTGGTGAAAAAAAGAAGGTTCCTACAGGATGTGTGTGGATTATCGAGCTCTGAACGAAGTGACGATTACGAACAAGTATCCACTACCGTGCATCGATGACCTTTTCGATATGTTATGTGGGTTTTGTGTCTTTTCAAAACTAGATATTCGTTCAGGTTATTATCAGGCGAAGGTCAAAGAGTCCGACATTCCGAAGACGGCGTTTAGGACTCGTTATGGTCATTTTGAATATCTCGTAATGCCATTTGGAGTGACTGATGCACCTGCCATCTTTATGAACCTGATGAACCATGTTTTCTGAGAGTACTTAGATTGGTTCGTTGTTATCTTCGTTAATGACATCCAGGTGTATTCAAAGAATCAGAAAGAACACGCCGAGCACTTACGGATTGCCTTGGAGACATTGCAACAACATCAGCTCCACGCCAAGTACAACAAGTGTGAATTTTGGCTAGATCATGTTGGATTTCTCGGACATATCGTTTCAGGCGAAGGAATCTTAGTAGATCCAGCTAAGGCGTCTACTGTCAGCGAGTGTCCAACACCAAAGACAGTGAAGGATATACGAAGTTTCTTAGGCTTAGCAGGATACTACCGACGATCCATCGAAGGATTTTCAAACATCGCAACACCCCTGACCAACCTCACACGTAAAAATGAAACATTCGTGTGGTCAGAAGCATGTGAAAAAGCTTTTGTAGAACTCAAGTCGAGGTTAACCTCTGCACCAATTCTTATAATATCGGATCAATCTGGAGAATTCGTGGTGCATAGTGATGCATCCGGTAAAGGATTAGGATGTGTTCTACACCAGCATGGAAAATTTATAGCTTTTGCATCAAGACAACTAAAGGTTCATGAGTGCAACTATCCAACACATAATCTTTAGTTGGCAGCCATCATCTTCGCATTCAAGATTTGGCTCCACTATCTTCTGGGAGAACGAGTGGATATATACACTGACCATAAGAGTCTGAAGTATGGATTTACTCAGAAGGAACTAAACATTCAACAGAATGTTGGATATAGTGCCCTCTAAGTCAATTATTGGATTGCAGGTACGTGATTGCAATGATTGAGGGAGGACCTATACCGACATGACTGTCTTACTCGAGATGATATTATGCTATCTGGTTTGTCTTTATCATCGTATACATGCTTTAGTTCACTGTTGCATGTTGATAGAGCTCATAGGATTCTTGCTTGACTGCCAGCAGTATGATGGCGATCATATACGTGGGAGCTAGGGTCTATAAGCACATCCTTAAAGTGTCCCTAGTCGTGGGAGTTTCGAGACAGGGCATCGATACTCCAGAGTAGACTAGTGTATACAGTCGAGACCCCGACGAGGGGCGGTGGCTGGTCTCAAAAGCCATTGGTGTCAGTTGGTTCACCTAATATGTATACAGGTGCTCATTGAGTACACCGGATAGGACTCGCCGGGAACATGCTAGTTGGTATTATATATATCGTCAGATAGCAGTTCCTTGGTGACATGTGTACATGTTAGTTTGTCGACCTGAGATCGTCATTTGTCTCGTGCGAGTTTCCACTGTGCTTTGATTTCTTCCCTACCACGCTCAAAGGAGACGTGCAACAGGTATTTTTTGGGTACAGTCTCGAGCCACATAGAGGCAGTGTGCGGATCGTCGGGGATTCGTCTCTCCCGGTATTGGGGGTTGCTGTCGCACAGCGCACGGGTGGCCATCACTAGAAAATCTCGGCCGAGGTAGTGGAGAATTACTGATTTGGATCAGTAGTTTCTCAGGTGGTGATGGGCTTCATAACGACACGAATTATCGCGTTATTAGGGGTCTGACATTATCCACCCCCTAGACTCGATATGTGATACTCTTAGACGAACGGACTGGACTGTACGGATATTGTCACTGTCAGGCTCAGTAGGGTTTCTGGATGAATTCGCTTGTCAGCTTCCCTTCCAATCAATACATAGGCAAACGTTATGTACAGCTTGTACATCTGACGTGCTAGAGGTTATACCCAGTGCCAGTGTGTTGATGAGTCATTAGAGTCCCCCACAGACAGTTTCCCAAGTTCGGGCGAAACGTTGTAGAGGCCATATATTTTTATGGCAGGGTTCGGAAAATGCACGTGCGTTTACGCACGTGTCATATTTCGGGCAGATAATACTGGTGGGCTTTGGTTTAAGCCGCATCCGAGTATTATACTGTGTAGATATAATATCTTTGTCTCAGTTGCATTTGTATTCGGTTGTAATACAAATGCGGGTATGTTTATACTGTTACGGGGATATCCTGAAATTCGTTTCAGGATCGCTTTTGGAAGTTGCCAGTTTCCAGTATTCTATCACCCGAATTTAACATTCGGTTAAATGCGGATTTATCTTTTCTTCCATGGGTGAGTCATGAGGGTGGGTCATGAGTGTGGAAGCTTCTTGGATGATGACTAGGCTAGTGAGTCATTCATTTGCATTAATGGTTGATGAGGTGTTATTAGTGAGTCACCTTTTCATTAATGACTTTTGTTCTTGCTAAGATATTTGAGTGAGATCTTTTGTGTTATGATAAGGATCATATTCTTTTAGTCGCCCCCCCATCTTTCCTACACTAGCCCTCCTCCTTCATATAGTAGCCGGCCCCTCTCTTGTGAGGCATGGTTGTTCATTTTGGAGAAAAAAGATATAGTTTTGGTGTATGGAAATTTCATAGCTCATTTCATTCCATCACAGTTTCAAAAGGCAACATCTTTAACCGTTCGTCCATGGCTTTGGACGAAGCGAGACAAAGTGTTCTACTCGTTCTCTACATCAATCTTGGTCATCTCTTTTAGCAAACTTGATGATCGAGTTGCCTCGGTTCAGAGGCGGGAGCCCGTTTAAAGATCCGTCGACGTGGTGCCACCTGGACGAGAAGACTGGAGATTCAGGAGATCGGAGCAGTCGCAACAAAGCGTAGGATGATGGTTGAAGACTGAAGGACTAGGATCGTTCGGTATAACATTTTTACCCACTTTGTAGTTTGTTAGTTTAGCATTAATGGCAGATCCAGGTTATAGTACGCGATAGCGCCAGTTTGTAAATAGTTTTTGTTCCACATTTAGCGTCTGTTAGACGGACGGGGCGCTACCGTGGACTTACAGTGGTATTAGAGCCTCACCATTAAGCTTTACTAGGTTGTGCTAACGCGTTTAAAACATCGATCGAACGGATTTTCGAAAATCACAAATTTTCAGTTTTAAAGCTTCTGTCGATTTTAAAAAGGGTCTAAAAATCATTTTGACCATACCAAAAAATCAAGCAGGCTTTTATAAGAGTACAGAAGAAAAACAATCAAGTGATTCGACCGTACCTCCGCGGAAACACGGTCAAAGCCTAGCTTTGACCGCGGAACCGCGGCATTCTTGGTGACTCACTTGGCCATTTTTCTTCTGGTGTTTCTTTGTTGGAAATTGTGGTTTCTGGTACTGTTCTTTTGGGCCCAGATTTTATTACTGTACAGCAGATATGCGTGGGGCCCACTTCGAGAAGTTTTGTCGATCGAAATTTTAAACTTGTTACTATGCAGTAATTACATTATATCTCCGACCGGGAATGTCATTCGAGCGGTAAATTGCGTCTAATTGCTATAGCTCTTTTAGACGGATTTGCGAACGTGACATTCGCGTTGATGTTCTGTGTTGTGCTGTGATGTTGCGGATTTGTCGTGGTGGATAGTAGTGTGCAATGGTAGTGCAATTTGAATTCATTTGTACATTTGATATTGCGGGGCGATCGTCCGACATGTGGACTTCCATCACTACCTGTTTGTATAATATTCTTTTGGGGCACGACCGGGCTGAGGTCGATGTACCCGTTGTATATATTTTTCATTTCTGTACTAGGTTTACCCCGCGACGGAGTGCACGGATAGCCGGATTCTGGAGGGCAACGGGTCCGTATTTCATGGCTTTGAGAGGCAGAGGGGCCTCACAATAGAATTGGCAGACTATTCGCCGCACTCGTAGGGGGTACAGGTTGACCCAAGGAGGGGTGCTCAAGTTACCGGATTCCGTGAAGTGCCGGGTGGTCCATTCACTAAGCTGTAGGGGGCTGCCTCTCTTCAGGTTTTGGTGGGTAACTTTCCGCACCCGTAGGGGTCTAGGTTACATTGTACAGGCTATCCACACGACCAGGGGAACATCGGGTTTCAGTAGCGGCTCTGTGAAACCCGTGGATCCCAGATTATCTGTATTGTTTTGTGATGCTTATTATTTTTCTGTAATGTTGCATATTATCACGCCTGGAGTGATTATTGTATATTGGTATATATACTAGTAGATGTTGTATATGTTTTACACCCTCGCTAGTTCAGTCCGCGCTCTATCGTTAGTTAAGTAACCTAACGGGTGATGACGGGACCCAGTGACGAATGCGGATGGCATATACATAAATTATATTTTCGTTCTTTTCTGGTGTGATTGATTTATAGGACTGCATTGATTCTTATCAATGCAAGAATAAAACAAACCTATATTTGATGTTGTTGGATCAAAATTTAAAAGGTGTTATTACAAAGATATTTCCTTTTGTTTTGCATAGAGGTATTTAGTTGGAATATCCTGTACCTCATTCGACGAGGCAAGGGCCGAGATCCCTTCACCGGGAGTGACCCCTTGGGCAGAAGTTTACGTCAGGGTAATAACTTCACTATAGTCGATTACAAGTTGCTTTGCATCGCGGTATTCAGTTGGAATATCCTGCACCTCATTCCATGAGGAAAGAGCCGAGATCCCTTCACCGGGAGTGACCTCTTTAGCAAAAGGTTTTCGCCACTATATTTTTATAAAAAGCTATCAGGTTCCTTCAACGAGATCAAGTTCATTACGTCAAAGGTTTTTTGCCAAAAACCAGTCGTATCCCTCCGTCATTTCTTTTGGGTATTCAGTAGTATTCAAGCTATGTATTTTGACCAAAGCCAAGGCATAGTGTTTGGTAGCTGCTGGGTATTCATTTGTTGCTTAGATAGATGAGTTAGTTTGGGACAGTCGTTCTGGCATTTTAGCCAAAGTCAAGGGCATGTGCGGGTGGGTTCAAATTGACCTGGATAGTGACGGGTAGAACTTGGCATGTGACTTATGACATTTTGACAAAAGCCAAGGTTATATGAGCATAGGTCAAAAATCACATATGGAGTTTCAAACATAATGAAACTTGCCAAGTATGCGCATACCTTCTGGAGTGTGATAACATGAGTAGATTACGTCACATTGTCATGCAATGAGAGTTAGATCCCGATTCCCACTGATGAGTTGGTTTACTCTTCGGGTGATCCCGATTGATTCTTCTTTCAGGTTTGGAGGAGAATTTGACGGAACAGTGGGAGGTTTCCTGATTAGATAAATTGATAACCATTCTGATCTAGGTTAGAGTGCACGCAGAGTGTTTCTTTTCTCTCTCTCTTTGGCAGCGACCTTTGACCGACCCTAGACTATGACTCAGTGACCAAGTTGACCGAACCATCTTAAAATACTGGCTATTGGATTGTCTAAGTTTCATAAGTCATTGCCGCTCCTTCTTTTACCCTTTGCATTTCTCAGAACACCCCGTATTACTACGGACATCCACTTCCATTGGATAGATCCATCGTATGGTTATATACGAACTCGAAGGGATTTCTTCGAGGATAGATCCAGGTTCAGGAGAAATAGAATTGGTTTATTCAGTTGTCTTTTATTATCACCTTCTCTCAGGTTGCGGGGGCTCATTAGTTTAGGAGAGTACACCTATTATGCTTATTGGATAGTCTTATTCCAAACCATAGGCAGGTGCCGAAAGGTAGGGAATGAAGAAAACCAATTAGCCTAAGCAAGTGTACAGAAGGTAATAACTAAAGACAAAATAAAGGAATTAGAAAGAGGGGAAAGTAAATTGCGACTGCTATAATTCACGACCAAACCTCGTACTTCATCGCCACTCCTATTTCACATTTGCCTTTTCCCCCAGTTCGGGAGAAATAGAATAAGGTATTTTTCAGTTTTCTTTTATCATCACCTTCTCTCAAGTTACGAGTACTCCTAGGATTAGGAGGGTACACCTATTATGCTTACTGGATAGTCTTCTTCCAAACCATAGGCTGGTGCCGAACGGTATGGAAGGAAGAAAACCATTTAGCCAAACGATGGTGTACAGAAGGTAATGAATAAAGACAAATAAAAGGATTTGGAGAGATGACAATGAAATATACGGTTAAAGTCATAAATTGGATTATGGAAGAGGCATTACTATGAATACCAGGACACCCCTACGAAACATTTTCATGTTTCAGTGCATTGTTAAAGGAAAACTGATTTCCCGATTAGATACTTACTCCAGGGTACGTATTTACCAGGTATGATTCTCACATCTGTATGGTTTTACAAATGATGAGCAAGAGTAGGTTATTGGGAATAAGGTGATCATCCTCATTATATCGGAATTCGTTGTAATTGGTGATATTTGAGGAAGTTGCCTGAGTTTTTTGCTGACGGCATGTATTTGGTTTTGAATATCCGTTGTTGTGCACCAATTTCAAAATTATATATCTGTACGTTTATTTTTATAAAGTGAGATATAACCTTTTGAAATTATGTCCGTGACATTTACCTATTTCAGTTGACGATTGGGTAAGGAGCATTGAACAACGGAGTATTTCTTAACCATAAGTACAATTTTCAACCTACGATGCACAGGTTTTGAGTTATTCGACTCAGCGGACATATACAGAGTATTGTATGTTGTCTAGAGTCCGTCAGGATAAAGGGGTAGGTCCTCATACTATGTTCTGTTTACTTATGACTTCTCTAGATTTTATAAAAGTGTTTCGTAGAAATACAAGGTCTAAGTTTTGAGAAGTTGTGGGTATAAGAATAAAGTAGAGAACCAGGTGTCACAAGTATCGGGATTCTTCAAAAAGATTGAAGATGTAGATTCTTGTGATTGATATTCAGATGATATTAATGGTTTTGAGAAACTTGTTTCTCTTTCAGGTTATTCATAATTGGATGTATTCCTAAGTTGAGTAATGCTGATTAGCCTTTCTCCATTGTGTTGATATGCACTGGAGATAGTTGCATGATTAGAATCTGGTTCAATTAAATAAGTGATAAAGTTTCTATATTGGATATATAATGGTTCATATCTTAACGATGTTAAGGTACGAGGAGTTGTCCAGCTTATGCTTAAAACCAGACACTGGATAACTCAAGGCACATTTCTGTAATGGCAGTTTGTGGGTTGACCCTGGCTTTGACGCGGGTTGATTTTCTACCATCTGGAAGATCAATAGTGATATTGTTCTTGTCTCGCCACAGTTTTAGTAAAAATGGATTTTTTCAGAAAACGATAGTGGGGGTATGGTAGAACTGGAAGTGATTCCAGAACCGCAAACAGTTACAGAAAATTTAATAGGACCTATATATTCAATCAGGTTTGACATTCCAATAGCCACTCCGCAGATATGGTGGGTAACCTCAGACACTCGAGAGGTACTCCGGTACCATAAAGGACGGTGACAGGGAGGTTCCTGTTTACCCAGACTTGACACTACGGTTGTTCCAGGCTATGAGACCCGGCAGGAGGTTAAGTATAGCGTCGTTCTAAACTAGCTTTAGAAGTGTACGTATATATTATTCTGCCAGAGAGTTGTCGTAGTCAGTGGGAGCAGCGGAAGCATAGTGGCAAGGTAGCTGATTGGTAAAGTTTTTGCATGCTAAGTTTGTTACCGCAATCAAGACGGTTTCGCTTGTAGCTAGCCGGTTGAGTACGGGTCGTCCACAGGGAGATGGGAATCTTTTTCTATGTGCTTTAACGAGTTAAGTTCAATTTTCAAAGTTTGTTTTTAGATTACTTATGTGCTAAAATGATATATATAGAGAGCTTGTTAGGGTTAGGATTAGGTTAGTTTGAGTTAGGAGTCGCTCACTTCTTTCGTTGCCACTCTTAATGTCGGTGTTACGGTAATCAGTAACAATGGGGATTAGCACGACTAGAAAGGAACTTGCGAGTATAAGCTAAGCTTTCCAACGCATAAGTTCTTCCTTTTGGTGCTTGTCCGTCCGTTCTTGGCACTTAGCCTTAACCTCCGGTTAATTCAACCACAACCGGTCTCACTAAGGAATCACCGCTATCATGTAGGATAGGGTGCGGTAGGGAGCGGATTGTGGTTCAATTAACGGGTGTCCGAATCAAGATGTTGGGAAAGAAAAGAGTGAGAGAGATTTCCTTCTCTCAAACTTTCCTTATCCTACCCTAACAAGTATAAAAACTACTCACCCATTATAAGGAAAAGAAAAGAAAACAACGGAGAAAGATAGAAAGAAAGAGGTTAGAAGATTACAACTAGCTATTTGCGACCTCACCTCGGCAAGGATCAAGCGTAAGCATCATTGTTGTTTAAGGATAAAGGAAAAGAGAACAAGAAAGAAACAAACAAAAAACAACAACAACTAGATTACCAAAAGAAAAATACAAGCAATTATAATTAACGATTACAACAAGATAAGCATGGTAAGAACAAGAACTCCTTTATTCATTCTTCACTCACAAAAGCTCACTACAGGTTTTTAATGGAGAAGAGATGAGAAGAGGAAGAAAAACAACACATTTATTCTAAAATTCTAAATACAAGATTATGGACCCTTGGCTTTGGCAAGTTCTGGAGTATTTATAGGCAGGGAAATGGAAACCTAGGGCAACAAACTGCCTCCATATAAAATTACAAAAATAACCATGAAACATCATCATTTGAAGAGCCATTACGACCGCGGATCCGCGGCCTAGACCCCCTATTAGCCGCGGATCCGTGGCCATATAGGTGATTTGTCTTGTCGTATTTTGTGGGTTTCCCTGGTCTTCTATGTCCTTCAGTATAGTATATGATGTTTCTCAGAAGCTTTTCACTATTTGTCCGGAATTTCAGCAAGTCAAAAGGTGATTTGATATGGATCTTTTGCCATGATTTCTTCGAGCTCCGCGTAGATATGTTGGATCTTGTGTTGCCATTGAGCTTTGTGCATGAAAATGACATTGATTTGCCATTTTTGTAAGTCCACGTTGCCCACCCCGCTGCTTCCGGGGAGGCGGAAAACGGAATAAAAATCAAATTTTTATCAACTATAGGCAACATGGACTAGACAAAGAAGGATCTTTGGTAAACAAAAACAAGCTAAAGCTAACTAAAAACTAGCTAAGTGTTAGGAACGTTATACCTAGGGCTATATGTCCTTCTCTCCTTGCTCCTTGGAGTAGTGGAAAGAGGTCACTTTTGTCTTCTTCTCACGTCGAAGAAAGATCCACCCGAAAGCCTCAACCTTTGGCTTCAACTCCAAGCTAGAAGTAACTAGAGTGCAAGAAGTGCTAATCCTTGAACCCTAAATGAGAGTAGAGATTATCAAGAAGGGGTTTTTCTCAAGCTCAAGTGTTTCTCAACACATGAGAGGGGAGAGCTTGAGGGAGAGGAAGAACAAGAGAGAGAAAGTAAAAATGATAGAATGAGAGAATAATAACCATTCTCACATATATGTGTGAATTACTTTAAATTGATAATTAGCTAGATAATTGTCATGGTTAATCATGACATGACCATTATCATTTCATATTTAATGCTAATTGCAAGGATCAAAGAGCATCTTTTATATGGAATGATGATGGTCAACATGTCAACAAAGGTCAACAAGTCAAGATAGTCAAATGGTCAACAACCATAACCATGCACAATTATATTAAACTAATATTAATTAACCATAATACACACATAAGCATTAGGGTTAATAAAATGACAATAGTCATTAACCCTAATCAAAGTCCTCTCCCTCTGTCTCAAGCAACTGTGCATACGCACCCGTATTCGTGATCTGAGGAACACGAATACAATGAGAAAAACCAATCCCAAATCATATACTAGGATCCAGCTTAAACCAAAGACCGCTAGTATAAGCTGTCCGGACAGCAAACGTGCACAAGTGCGCGGATGTAAACGAACCCTGTCGCAAAACAATGCGACCTCTACTCATCTTGCCTAAAGGCGAATAGCTCTCTATGTGGGACTCTAAAGACTCGACACTACGCTGGTAGTGGGTTTAACCACAAACCGCAAGCGGCACTAGCTGTACGTAACGGTCCCCAGGTAGATGTCGATAAGAAGACTGACGAGGTGAACCCCATCTGAACTCCTACTGAGCCTGTATGTGACAGTCTCCGTACAGTCCGGTCAGTTCGTCTGATACATCGCATGGCGGGCCTAGGGGGCGGTGAACGTCAGTCCCCTAATAGCGGTACAAGTCGTGTCGGAGTGTAGCCCAGAACACCCTGAGATAACACTGGAAACCTACCAGTATATCTCGCTTGCCCTGGCCAGGGACTACTCGTGTAATGGCTCTCCTGGACACAGCGCGATGTCAACCCCCAATACCGGGAGAGACGAATCCTGTCTAACCGTCACTGCCTCCAAGTGCTTCGGGACTGCACCCAAAAACTACCTGTTTGCACGACTCCTTTGAGTCGTGGTAGGGTAGTAATCAAAGTGCAGTGGGAACACACTCGAGGTGATGTGACAGTGTCAAGTCAGCGGACTAAGCTGTACTCATGTCACCTAGGAACTGATAACTGACGATAGGTATAATACCAACCAACAGTTCCCGACGAGTCCTGTCCAGTGTACTCATAACCTAACGAGCACCCGCATACTATCTCAAGTACGACGTACTGACGGCTGTGGGACAGACCGTCTCCCACACTGGGATGAGAAGCGCATACGCTAGTCTACTCCGGAGTATCGATGCCCTGTCTCGATAGTCCAACGACTAGGGACCTGTATAAGGATGTTCTTATGGATCACCCAGCTCCCACGAGTGTGAGCGCCATCACAACGCTGGTAATCAAGCAATAATCCTAAGGGCTCTACTAATATGTATATCAGCAATATGCTAAAAGAAACACATGCACATATTAAAGCAGAGACAAACCAAGTAGCATACTACCATTTCGAGCAAGATTGTATATACAACTGTGAATATCGCAAGCTTCCATCAAGTAATATACAAACTAATATGATACAGTAATGGCCTCTAGGGCATATACACTAACAATCTCCCACTTGCACGATGGCCATGTACTGGCGTATCGAAGACCTATCATCTCGATCAGCCGCTCGAACTGAGTCTAGGGCAAGGCCTTGGTGAATGGATCTGCTGTGTTATCTTCTGAAGCAACTCTCCGAACCTCGATCTCCTGGCGATCCACGATCTCCCTGATCAGGTGATACCGCCTCAAGATGTGTCTGGATTTCTTACGGGACCTGGGTTCCTTCGCTAAAGCTATAACCCCGTTGTTGTCGCAATACAGAGGTATTGGGTCAACAATGGACGGAACCACCTGAAGTTCTCTCAAGAACTTCCTCATCCAGACTGCTTCTTTTGCGGCATCTGATGCAGCGATGTATTCCGCTTCCATAGTCAAGTCTGAAACGGTTTCCTGTTTGGAGCTCTTCCAACACACCGCCCCTCTATTGAGGGTAAAGACAAAACCCGACATGGACTTGGAATCATCCTTGTCACTCTGAAAGCTGGAGTCAGCAAAGGCCTCAATCTGGAGGTCTTTTCCGCCCTACACCAAGAACATCTCCTTAGTCCTTCTCAGGTACTTGAGAATGTTCTTTACTGCTATCCAATGTTTCTCCCCAGGGTTTGACTGATACCTGCTTACCACACTCAGCGCATAAGCCACATACGGTCTGGTACACAATATCACATACATTATAGAGCCTACCGCAGAAGCGTAGGGTATAATAGACATGCGATCCCTCACCAAATCAGTCTTGGGAGACATCTCTTTGGAGAGGGTGATCCCGTGACAAGCCGGTAGATTACCGCGCTTGGAATCTTCCATACTGAATCTCTTCAGTATAGCGTCGATGTACCTGGACTGCGAAAGTCCTAATATCCTCTTGGATCTGTCACGATAGATCCGGATACCCAGAATGTATGAGGCATCACCCAGGTCTTTCATGGAGAACCTGTGTGACAAGAACCCCTTGACAGATTGTAGCATAGGAATGTCATATCCTATTAAGAGAATGTCATCCACGTATAAAACGAGGAATACTACAGTTCTCGCTACAAATCTACAATAGATGTATGGTTCATCTGGATTTTTGATAAAGCTAAATTCCTTGACCGTCTCATCAAAACAGATGTTCCAACTCCGCGATGCCTGCTTTAGTCCATAAATGGACTTAAGCAGCTTGCACACCTTTCCGTTGCTCCTACTCTGAATGAAACCCTCTGGCTGGTCCATATAGACACACTCCTCTAAATGTCCATTTAGAAAAGCTGTCTTCACGTCCATCTGCCAAATCTCATAATCGTGGAAGGCAGCAAATGGCAAGAAGGATCCGAATGGATTTCAGCATAGCTACTGGAGAAAAGGTTTCGTCATAGTCCAAACCAGGTCGCTGACGAAAACCATTTGCAACCAGTCTAGCTTTATAGGTCTCAACCTGTCCATCTACACCAATCTTCCTTTTGAAGATCCACTTGCATCCTACGGGTTTTACCCCATCTGGAGTAATGTCCAACGTCCATACTTTGTTGGTGTACATGGACTCCATTTCGGTCCGCATTGCATCCAGCCATTTTACCGAGTCGACGCTCTGAATGGCTTGCTGGAAGCTAGTAGGCTCATCACAATCTATATGCAATCCTCTCTATCCCCGTCAATGAGAAAACCGTAGTATCTCTCGGGTGGATGAGACTGCCTACTACTCCTGCGGAGTGGCGTGGGAATGTCCTGATCTTTCGAACCCTCTGGTTCTACTAATCCTTCAGTAATAGCTTGTGGTTCTGGAATTTCTTCCAGTTCTATTGCGCTCCCACTTATTTCTTTTTCTAAGAACTGATGTTCCAGAAAATGGGCATTACGAGAAACAAGGACTTTTTGTTCCTCTGCGTAATAGAAAAGATACCCCCTGGAGTTCTTTGGGTATCCCACAAACTTGCACAGTACTGAGCGTGCCTCGAGTTTGTCCGCATGCTGCTTTTTGACATAAGCTGGACATCCCCAAATCTTCAGGTATTGAAGATAGGATTTCTTCCCACTCCATAACTCATATGGTGTGGTAGACACAGTCTTAGTGGGAACTCGGTTCGAAAGGTATGCAGCTGATTCTAGCGCATATCCCCAGAACGATCGCGGCAACTCAGCGTTACTCATCATGGACCGTACCATATCCAATAGGGTTCGGTTCCGTCTCTCCGATACACCGTTATGTCGCGGAGTGTATGGAGGAGTAAGCTGAGAGAGAATTCCATTCTCTTTTAAGTAACCCAGGAACTCGGCACTCAAGTATTCACCACCTCGATCAGATCTTAGTGCCTTGATACTTTTGCCTTCATTCTTATATTCCTGGAACTTTTTAAAAACTTGGGATTTATGCTTCATCAAGAAGACATGTCCGAACCTTGAGAAATCATCCGTAAAAGTAATGAAGTGAGAATAACCGCTTCGCGCATGTATAGACATTGGACCGCACACGTCGCTGTGTACGAGTCCCAAGAGCTCGCTCGCTCTTAATCCGTGTCCAGTGAACGGAGTCTTTGTCATCTTTCCTTTGAGACAGGATTGACAAGTTGCATACGATTGATATTCGAACGGATCCAAATATCCTTCTGCATGTAACTTAGTCAACCTTCTCTCATTGATGTGACCCAGTCTACAATGCCATAAGAAAGTTTTATTGATTTCTGGAGACTTTCTTTTGTGTGTATTCTGGACATTGAAAATCTGTGGTTGGTTTAATACGTATATACCATTGTTCAATGTACCTGACCCAATCAAAACTTGATTAAGGTGAATGTTCACTACATTACTTACAAATGCAAATTCATAACCTTCTTTAGATAATAAAGATACAGAAATGATATTACATGTTGCATTCGGTACATAATAACAACCACGTAAAACCAAAAAGTGTCCATCCGACAATCCCAGGTGATAGTCCCCCACGGCCTCAGCATCCATGCTAGCACCGTTTGCAACTCTGAGGGTCATGTCACCTGCCTTCAAAACTCTACGCTTTCTCAACGCCTGCAAAGAATTACAGATATGAGATCTTGATCCGGTATCCAATACCCAGGATGTAGAGTTTATTGATAGACAGTTTTCAATAACATACACACCTGAAGCTGAAGCTGCAACTCGCTTCAAATCCAGTGTTCTGGCTTTCCAAGACTTGCAATCCTGTTTCCAGTGACCACTTTTGTGACAATAGAAGCATTCTTCCTTCCCCACCAGCTTTCCCGCTACCTTTGTTGCTTTTCCTTTTCCCTTCGTATCCACTTTACTGACACCGCCTCTTGGTTTGGCGGGGGCTTTCTTCTTCTTACCCTTGGCTTTCGCCCTGGATCTAGAAGAGGAAGATCCTCCTACAAACAAAGTGGATGTCTCCCTACCTTTCTGTAGGGTGCCCTCAGCACTCCTCAACATGTTCAGAAGTTCGGAAAGTTCAACCTCCTTTCCTTGCATGTTGAAGTTAAGGATAAACTGGGCGTAAGTGGAAGGAAGGGACTGGAGAATCAAATCAGTATAGAGTTCATTCTCCAACGTGGTCCTAAGGTCCGCGAGCTCTTCTATGTAGCCAATCATCTTAAGCACGTGTTCCGCTACCGATGATCCGATAGCCAACCTTGCCGAAAACAACTTCTTCGACACTTCGTATCTTGCGATACGAGACTACTCTCCATACAGTTCTTTTGTATGAAGAAATATGGACTCTAGGTCCATATTCTCGTGCCTCCTCTGATGTTCGTTGTCCATCGAGGCTAGTACGAGGCATTTGGCCTTCGCGCAATCTATTTCTCAGGTCTTGTAGATTTCCCTATCTACGACACATGTTTTGGGACCTGGGACAGGGGGAGCTTTGGTGGTAAGGACATACCCCAACTTGTCGTAAGTGATTGCCATCTTGACATTCCTGAGCCAATCTTTGTAGTTTGGCCCTGTCAATATGTTTTTATCTAGTAATAACTTAAGTCCGGTCATGTTGAATGGTCGCTGCAATTAGGAGAGAGAAAAGAAACACTTTAGCATGATGCTCTTTCAAGTTTAGAGTGGTTTTTAATTTGTCTAAACTGCATGGCTCCCACTGTCTCTCGAACCCCTTCTCAAACCGTAAAGAAAGGATTAGTCAGGATCAATCTCACCGTACAATACTTGCTTAACCGTTCGGCCAGGCCAGTGTCGGTACTTCGAGGGAGGTTTTCCAACGCTTTCGCGAAGTTCCTTAATTTAAGAACCTCTTTTCCCTGGGGGCGTAGCCCCGCTAACACCTTTCTAGACACCTACTAAGTTTATAGCATTGATCGTTAAGTGAGAGTTTTCCCGAGGAGTAGCATATACTCACAGTAGGATCGGGATCCAAATATCATCGCGTGATAAAACCGAAGGAATCCTACCTGAATTATCACACTCCAAATGGTATGCAGCGCTAGCATGTTTCAGTACTTATGAAACTCCCGATGTGGATTTTTGCCCCATGCTCTTATGACCTTGGCGTGAGGTCAAAATGTCATAAGTCACATGTCAAGTTCTTCCCATCATTATCCCGGTTAATTTGAACCCACCCGTACCTACCCTTGACGTAGGCCAAAATGGCAGTACGACTGTCTCGGACCAACGCATTCTATCTATGCAACAGATAATTATCCGGTAGCTACCAATCACTATGCCTTGGCGTGATGTCAAAATACATAGCTTGAATACTACCGTATATTTAACTGAAATGATGGAGGGCTACGAATGGTTTTGGCGAAACCGTGAACGTAGTGAACTTGATATAATCGATGGAACGAGATAGCTTTTAAAATGAGTGGTTCAAACTCCGCGTTTAAAAGTTTAGTTTTGAAAAGAACCGAGCGGTTTTCAAAGTGTTCCAATCGACTTTACATGGTTTATTTTCTTGCATTAGTTCTTTTAATGCGTCCCATCATTTAATCCTACCATTGCAGAAAACAACCAAAATATGACGTACGCTTATGCCATACGCATTCTCCACGGGGCCCCGTCATCACCCGTTAGGTTACTTAACTAACGACAAAGCGGGGGCTGTAAAACATAAGCAACGCCTAAATAGTTATCATATATAAATATATAGCAATGATAGACATTACAGATCACAGATGAATACATTGGATATACTAGGAATCCGCAATCCGTTTGAGCCTTCAACGAAAAGCGGATTACACGGTCGCGGTGAATAGCCAATACCCCACCCAAGACCCCTACGGGTGCGGCAAACTACCCGCCAAGTACCCGAAGCGAAGCAACCTCCCTCAACACCGTGAGTAGGCCACTCGGCACTTCGAGATACCCGGTAGCTTGTGCACCCCCTCCATGGGTCTATCCTAGGAGCAAAAACAGTAAAAAGAATTATACAATGAAGGCTACAACCCCGACCCGGTTGTGCGGCCAAACAAATAATAATACATCAATTTACATATTACAATGAATGAAAGAAAAAGAAACACTCATCTCACATCCACCCCGGCTATTCACCCGCGACAATCCAACGCATTCATATACACATACCATCATCAAACACAGATCACAGATATGTATAACCCCGACTAATCGACATATAGCGATTAGCCGACGTTCAATACATATAAACATCACAGATATAACCCTTTAGTCAAAGTGTAGTGAAGTTCGATAAAAAAAAACCGGATTTATAGGCCCCCAAAAATAAATTTCTATTCTGGAAAACCTGGGCACATATAAACTATCTTAAAAATCCTAAAACCAAGCCAGAAAAACACTGCACCAAACTCGACCCAGAACTGAGCCTAAACGGCCGCGGTTGCGCGGCAATAGCTTGCTATTGCCGCGGAACCGCGGCTCTTTGAGCGAATCACTGGATCGTGTTTGGTGGTTTTCTTCACAAAACCATGAGATGATTTTTGGAGTATGATTTATTTTTTTTTGAACAGAAAAAATTTTAACAGAAACTTAGGGTTTTGAAAACTCGGTTTTTCGATTTCTTTCGAATGAACTTCCATACACTTTACTACCTAGCTAGTTTATGTTTAGTTAGGCTCTGATACCACTGTAAGTCCACGTTGCCCACCCCGGTGCTTGCGGGGAGGCGGAAAACGGAATAAAAATCAAATTTTTATCAACTATAGGCAACATGGACTAGACAAAGAAGGATCTTTGCTAAACAAAACAAGCTAAAGTTAACTAGAAACTAGCTAAGTGTTAAGAAGGTTATACCTAGGGCTTTATGTCCTTCTCTCCTTGCTCCTTGGAGTAGTGGAAAGAGGTCACCTTTGTCGTCTTCTCAAGTCGACGAAAGATCCACCCGAAAGCCTCAACCTTTGGCTTCAACTCCAAGCTAGAACTAACTAGGGTGCAAGAAGTGCTAATCCTTGAACCCTAGATGAGAGTAGGGATTATCAAGAAGGGGTTTTTCTCAAGCTCAAGTGTTTCTCAACACATGAGAGGGGAGAGCTTGAGGGAGATGAAGAACAAAAGAGAGAAAGTAAAAATGATAGAATGAGAGAATAATAACCATTCTCACATATATGTGTGAATTACTTTAAATTGATAATTAGCTAGATAATTGTCATGGTTAATCATGACATGACCATTATCATTTCATATTTAATGCTAATTGCAAGGATCAAAGAGCATCTTTTATATGGAATGATGATGGTCAACATGTCAACAAAGGTCAACAAGTCAAGATAGTCAAATGGTCAACAACCATAACCATGCACAATTATATTAAACTAATATCAATTAACTATAATACACACATAAGCATTAGGGTTAATAAAATGACAATAGTCATTAACCCTAATCAAAGTCCTCTCCCTCTGTCTCAAGCAACTGTGCATACGCACCCGTATTCGTGATCCGAGGAACACGAATACAATGAGAAAAACCAACCCCAAATCATATACTAGGTTCCGGCTTAAACCAAAGCCCGCTAGTATAAGCTGTCCGGACAGCAAACGTGCACAAGTGCGCGGATGTGAACGAACCCTGTCGCAAAACCATGCGACCTCTACTCATTTTGCCAAAAGGCGAATAGCTCTCTGTGTGGGTCTCTAAAGACTCGACACTACGCTGGCAGTGGGTTTAACCACAGACCGCAAGCGGCACTAGCTGTACGTAACGGTCTCCAGGTAGATGTCGATAAGAAGACTAACGAGGTGAACCCCATCTCAACTCCTACTGAGCCTATATGTGACAGCCTCCGTACAGTCCGGTCTGTTCGTTAGATACATCGCATGGCAGGCCTAGGGGGCGGTGAATGTCAGTCCCCTAATAGCGGTACAAGTCATGTCGGAGTGTAGCCCAGAACACCCTGAGATAACACTGGAAACCTACCAGTATATCTCGCTTGCCCTGGCCAGGGACTACTCGTGTAATGGCTCTCCTGGACACAACGCGATGTCAACCCCCAATACCGGGAGAGACGAATCCTGTCTAACTGTCACTGCCTCCTAGTGCTTCGGGACTGCACCCAAAAACTACCTGTTTGCACGACTCATTTGAGCCGTGGTAGGGTAGTAATCAAAGTGCAGAGGGAACACACTCGAGGCGAAGTGACAGTGTCAAGTCAGCGGACTAAGCTGTACTCATGTCACCTGGGAACTGATAACTGACGATAGGTATAATACCAACCAACAGTTCCCGACGAGTCCTGTCCAGTGTACTCGTAACCTAACGAGCACCCGCATACTATCTCAAGTACGACGTACTGACGGCTGTGGGACAGACCGTCTCCCACACTGGGATGAGAAGCGCATACGCTAGTCTACTCCGGAGTATCGATGCCCTGTCTCGATAGTCCAACGACTAGGGACCTGTATAAGGATGTGCTTATGGATCACCCAGCTCCCACGAGTGTGAGCGCCATCACAACGCTGGTAATCAAGCAATAATCCTAAGGGCTCTACTAATATGTATATCAGCAATATACTAAAAGAAACACATGCACATATTAAAGCAGAGACAAACCAAGTAGCATACTACCATTTCGAGCAAGATTGTATATACAACTGTGAATATCCCAAGCTTCCATTAAGTAATATACAAACTAGTATGATACAGTAATGGCCTCTAGGGCATATACACTAACAATTTTGTCTCTTAAACTGGTGTGCGGCAACATACGGATAGAGAGCGGAGACCCGTGTTTTATCTGTGGTTGGTAGTAATCCGGATTTTGTCGTGCTTTTCCATGAATTTCAATGTTTCGAGCCGAGAATATGTATCCTGCAATTGACTAGCAAACCCGGCTCAAGAGTACCTATCGATAAGCAATGCGATAAAAATTGGGCGGTATAAAAATGCTAAAATCTGATATGAACAAATACCCCCAAACTTATCATTTGCTCGTCCCGAGCAAAGCCAATTTATTCACAAAAATTCCTAACCTCACTTTCGCAGGGAACGCGATTGCACTGAGCATATGCAACAAGCCGTTAAACCTCTAGGTGTCCCTAGTAGGAGGGGTGTTGTCTCCTGAGGGATTTCAGCGGATACTACCCACAAAATCCGGTCAAACTAGTTTTACAAAATAACTATGATTCAAACCCTAAAGTTTTGTTTCAGAAAATAACAATTCTATTAGCCTAAGTCTAGACTATCGTACCTTTATTTTTCACATCTCGCTTCTTATTTAACTTAAGATTTTATATGTCTTTACGTGCAGTGCAAATAGTGTCGTTAAGTCCCAGAAGGGTCGAATAATCATGTCATACAATAAAGCCCAGATAAAAATTTTAAAAGGATCACATAAGTTTTATAAAGAGTTAAGCATTTTTTATTGTTTCATTTTCCAGTATGGTTTCAACTTCAGAATTTCTATCTTCCTTAACAGGAAATTAGGTCTTATTTTTCACTCCACCTTGTTCTTGTTTTCATTTCATACACACCTCTGTGAACGTGCAATAGTCTTTATCATAGAATAAAACCTTCATATCTCCGCTAGAAATATTTTTTATAAAAACCTGTCTTTTGTCAAGATTATTCTCACACAAAGAACCGTTAGGAATTTTAACTCGGAGAGAACACTTGCTTGACTTTGTTTTAATTCGGACTTTCTAGGCTTCTTAACGAGTTTTGGGCCAATGCACCCAAATCAGTTGGCTTTAGGGCATTAGGTGTAGAGACACCCCAGCGGACTTAATTACTCAAGTTACCTAGGACCAAAAACAAAAGACAATTTAGCGTGAAAATCATGATGATTCAATGCGAACGGAGATATAACCGACAGTTCAGTTATTTTTTTGGATAAAAGATGTGTTTAGTGGGTTAGGTGTGTAATCATTCCAATCAAGTTTCAGATGGGTTATTTTTCAGACTTAGTTCCAATTAAGGCATCAATAACATTCCTTCATATTCACTTCACTTCATAAACTATTCTTGATATTACTTACTTCAGAACAAACCTATTTGATCATCAGAAAATCATTTATCCATTTAAAAGTTCTTAGACATAAAAGACTTGTCATCTAATTTCCAAAACTCACGACACGTGTAGTGTGATGTAAAGACGTATATCAGCTATAGTTAACTTCAAACGAGTGTTATCTTTCAGGTTTTCAAAATCTAAACATAAGATTTAGTTATTCTTATCTTATCAAACAAAACCGTCGAAATGTTGAATCAGAGTTCTCCCACTAGCTATCTTGATAGAAAAGTTGTATTTTTTAGAAACTTTTCTGATTTTTATGGATTTTAATATGCAGATGCAAAATATACATATGAATGCGAAGGTTAGAAATGCGTACCGAGTGTACCCCCAAACTTAAATTGGATAGTGTCCTCACTGTCATTGCAGGAAAAGATCATTCGAAGGGTCAAAATTGTCGGTTAGATATACACAATTTTTTTTTGTTTTTTAAAGAGTAAAAATGGAAAAGAATATCCACAAATAAATACAAAATGGTATATACATACCCCCAAACTTATTTGGAACAGTGTCCACTGTTCTTGGCTGGATAACCGAAGTTTGGTGGTAAGTAGAGGAAGATTATGCAGGGTAAACCGGCTCCTGTAAGACCAGGAGCTCCTCTGTTGGTTCGGCGCTAAGGTACGGTTTTAGTCGGTGTCCGTTCACTTAAAAAAATGAACCGTCCTTTGGATTCTCCAAATCCATAGCGCCCTGCGGATACACATTCCACGCAAAATACGGCCCTTTCCAGCGAGATCTGAGCTTTCCTGGATGGAAGTGTAGCCGGGTGCCGTAAAGCAGTACCTGTTGACCAGGTATGAAAGTTTTGCGCAAAAGGTGTTTATCGTGAAACACCTTCGTTCGGTTCTTAACGACAACCGCGTTATCGTAAGCCTCATCCCTAAGCTCGCTCAATTCGTTCAATTGCAGCTTCCGATGGCTGCCCGCATCTTCGAGAGACAGATTCAGCTCTTTTATCGCCCAAAATGCGCGATGCTCTATTTCGACAGGTAGGTGGCAAGCCTTTCCGTACATAAGCCGATAGGGAGACATGCCAAGATCGGTCTTATAAGCGGTTCGAAATGCCCAAAGGGCATCAGTGAGTTTCAGCGACCAATCCTTACGGTTCTTGGAAACCGTCTTCTCCAGTATCTTCTTGATTTGCCGATTTGAAACTTCGGCCTGCCCATAGGTTTTGGGGTGGTAGGGAGTAGATAGCTTATGATTAATGGAATATTTCCGCATCAAAGCCTCGAAAGTCTTATTGCAGAAATGAGTTCCATTGTCGCTAATGATCGCTCGGGGGTGCCCAAACAGGGAGAAAATGTTTTCTTTAAGAAACCTAACGACAACCATGTTGTCGTTTAGTCCGGCTGGGCACAGCCTCGACCCTCTTAGAGACGTAATCAACAGCGAGAAGGATGTACAAGTTCCCGAAAGAGCTGGGAAACGGCCCCCATGAAATCTATCCCCCAAACGTCGAAAATCTCCAGAACCAAGATTGGTTTGAGCGGCATCTCGTTCCTCCGAGATATCCGGCCCAAGTGTTGGCACCAAGTCTTGCAATAGTCATGAGCGTCTTTGAAGAGTTGTGGCCAGTAGAAACCACATTGCAAGACCTTCTCAGCTGTCTTTCTCGGGCCAAAATGCCCGCCACATGCTTGATCGTAGCAAAATGACAGCACACTCTTGAATTCATCGTCAGGGACACACCGACGAATAATCTGATCGGGACAGTACTTCAACAGATAGGGTTCGTCCCAGTAAAAGTGTTTTACTTGGGATAAGAATTGAAGTCTGTCCTGACTTGACCATTCAGTCGGTATTAGCCCTGTGGCCAAATAGTTCACAATATCTGCGAACCAGGGTTCGCGAGATACTGTCAAGAGCTGTTCATCCGGAAAAACGTCGTTGATCGGAAGTTAAGGCGACGGCGAAGAAGGAAGTCGTGAGAGATGGTCGGCGACCACGTTTTCACATCCTCTTTTGTCCTTAATGACAAGGTCAAACTCTTGAAGTAAGAGAATCCAACATATTAGCCGAGATTTTTCATCTTTCTTCGCAAAAAGATGGCGCAGAGCAGAATGGTCTATGTAGACAATGACTGGAGAGCCGATGAGGTAGGGCCAGAACTTTTCTAAAGCAAATACAACAGCTAAGAATTCCTTCTCAGTTGTTGTATAATTAAGTTGGGTGTCGTTCAGGATTCGGCTAGCATAATAGATTACGTGCGGCATCTTGTTGATGTGTTGTCCAAGGACAGCACCAATGGCAAAGTCGGATGCATCGCACATAATCTCAAATGGGTGCGTCCAGTCAGGTGAAGAAAGAACGGGAGCAGAAGTTAGTGAGCTTTTTAATGACTCGAACGCAGTCACACAGCTCGAGTTGAAGTCGAATGGCGTGTCCTTGGCCAGTAGAAGAGTCAAGGGCCTAGCAATCTTGCTAAAGTCCTTGATGAACCGTCTATAGAAACCGGCATGGCCAAGGAAGGCTCGGATGTCTCTGACGCATCTAGGAGGAGGGAGATTGGAAATGACCTCAATCTTCGCTTTGTCAACCTCTATGCCATTTTGCGAAATGATATGTCCTAAGACAATGTCCTAAGACAATACCTTCGCGGACCATTAAGTGGCACTTCTCCCAATTCAAAGTGAGGTTCTTGTCCTTACATCGGGTAAGGAAAGCGTCAAGATGCAGCAAACACTCGTTAAAGAATCGCCGAAGATGGAGAAATCGTCCATGAAGATCTCCAGGAATTTCTCCACCATGTCTGAGAAGATTCCCATCATACAGCGCTGGAAGGTAGCGGGCGCATTGCATAACAAAAAGGGCATGCGACGATATGCGAACGTGCCGAAAGGACAAGTGAATGTGGTCTTGTCCTGGTCTTTTCGGCGATGGGAATTTGATTATAGCCGGGAGTAGCCATCAAGAAAGCAGTAGTACTCGTGTCCGGCCAATCGTTCAGCATTTGGTCAATGAAAGGTAGCGGAAAGTGGTCTTTCCGCATTGCGGCATTGAGTTTTTCTGTAATCGATGCAGACTCGCCACCCAGTTTTGGGTGCGAGTAGGGATTAACTCATTTGCCTCGTTAGTAATGACCGTTATGCCTGATTTCTTGGGGACAACGTGAATGCGGCTAACCTACTGGCTATCAGAGATAGGGTAAATGATACCACTATCCAGACACTTCACGATTTCCTTTTTCACAGCCTCCTTCATGACTGGATGAGTCGCCTTTGTGGATCTCTGGCTGGTTTGGCATCATCCATCAGATGAATGTGATGTGCAACGATCAGAGGACTAATCCCCTTGATGTCCGCCATGGACCAGCAAAAGCTTGCCTATTGCTGTGCAAGAACGTAATAAGGGCTTTCTCTTGCTCTGGAGCGAGAGAAGCCGAGATGATAACAGGAGGGTCTCGTTCTCACCCAAGTAAGTGTACTTAAGGTGAGGCGGCAAAGGCTTGAGTTCGAGCGGTGGAGGTGAAACGACTGAAGGCAAGATTGGTGAAAAGGTCTCGAACTCGAAGGATTCCAGCAAAGGTTCAAAATGAGTGTAAGCGACCGAGTTGGATGGTTCAGGTAACTCATCCGGAAATTCGAAGGATTAAAACTCGGGTGGAGAGTGGCTAAGATCGTTCGAGAAAGTGAAACACTCGTAGTCATTGTCGGGCGCAAAAACAGCAGCAGGTTCGAAGAGGAACGCACTAGTGGTGTTAAGGTTATCGTGATTGAACAAAAACTCCTCGAATTCACACTCTTCTTGGGTGATCTCCTGGATTGAGAAAACGTCTAGTATATGAGCATTAGGTTCGGAGGGCTGAATCCCAACCTAAAAATGTGAGTTCAATTGTCATGTTTCCAAAAGATAGGTTCATCGAACCATTGCGACAATTGATCACGAGCATTTGAGTTTGCAAGGAATGGGCGACCGAGTATCACCGGAATTTGATTCGGGGGTTAGCTACAGGCTGTGTGACTAATACAATGAAGTCAAACGGGGAATATGAAGTCCCCAAACTTGATTAACACATCCTCTAGCTCACGCCTAGGATGGGTGATTGATCGGTCGGCCATTTGGAGAGTACAGTGTGTGGGTTTCAGCTCTCCTACACCTAGTTGCTCATATACTGAATACGGAAGAAGGTTAACACTGGCACCAAGATCTAATAGTACGCAGTTGATGTTCTTATCCCCAATGGTAATAGAAATCATAAGACAGCCAGAGTCCTTCCGTTTTTGCGGTAAAGATTGGGTAAGAGCATCACTGACAGCACTAGCCAAGAAAACTTTCTTGGGTACCTGAGACTTCCTCTTTTTCGTGCATAAGTCCTTTAAGATTTTTGCATAGGACGGGACTTGTTGGACATCATCGAATAGGGAAGGTTAATGTTAACCTGCTTAAACAACTCCAGAATCTTTTCCATTTGTGGATTTGGTTATTGGACCTCAACTGGTTTGGAAATGAAACGTTTTTAAAATTGGTTGAGTCCAATGCTTGTGGAGGAGATATGGAGCTGGAACGGATCCAGAGCTGGTGTTTACGTGGAGTGAGAAGTGGGTCCGTTCGAGCAGAAGAAGAAGAAGAAGAAGAAGAGCCTTTTGACAAATAGAGAATAGGCTCAGAAGACGAAGAAGAAGAAACGACCGGGGTGTCATTATCCTCATTTGTTGTGCCGATGTTGTTGTGCAGCATCCTTCCCGATCTCAATGTAGTCACGGCACTCACGTTATGGTTCTGTGTTCAAGAGCAACATGTACATTATGTGGGTGACCGGGATTTGGGAGTGGTTGAGATGGAAGCTTCCCCTTTTCTCGCTCGCTTAACGCCACATTCAGCTGTGCAATCTGGGCTTCGATGGTCTTAATGCTATGCCGTGTACAGCAGTGTGTTGCACCAAAGACTGAATAGACGACTGGATGTTGGAGGTGGATTGTGTCGATTGTTTAAACGAACGCCTCCAGACTTCGTTCTAGCGAGGAAACCTTATCGTTGTTTGACGGAACAAAGTTGTTTGCGAAAAGAATTGTTGGGTGCAAAGTTGTTCGTCTGATTTGAAAAGGTTGGGGTTGGAAGGGCCTTCTGAAACTGTTGTTGAGTTTGTTGTTGCGCTTAGTTGTTGCGAGGAGGGGCCTCTGGAAATTTGTTGCCTTGGAATTGTTGCTGATTCTGATTCCAGGCGAAATTAGGGTGGTTCCTCCAACCGGGATTGTAGGTGGAAGAGTATGGATCATTCCTCGGTCTTTGCTGAAATGCAGCATTAACCTGATCCTGTCCTTAGGATGGTGAATTGTAAGGAAACTCTTCGGTTAAGTGAAAAGGTTCGGAACAACAAGCACAAATGGTATGAAGGAGAAGAACATGGGCAGGAGCAGGAGAAGAAAATTTGCTCTTTATTGCTTCAAGTTTTCTCGTTATTGGCAGCCATTTCAGCTTTCCATCGCAATAGAGACATCGAGTTGGTGAATTCCTACCCTAGACTGATCAGTAGAAGTGGAGGAAGAAGAAGAAGTAGTAGGTCTAGTGCTCTCCCATTGAAGCGTTTGTTCCGCAAGGTCGTCGAAGAATTGCCACGCTTCCTCGTCAGATTTCGATAGGAAGTGGCCCTGACAAATGGTTTCCAACAACTGCTTGGTTGCTGGGTTCAGGCCCTCGTATATGGTTTGGAAAAGTTTCCATTTCTCGATACCATGGTGAGGGCACTGAACAAGAAGGTCTTTATACCGGTCAAAGCACTTCCAGAAGGGTTCAGTAGGATGCTGAGAGAATTGGATGATTTCGTTACGGATCCTTGCAGTTTTATGATTCGGATAGAATTTCTTGAGAAACGCTTTCTGTAACACCTTAGGATAAGGGCTAGTGTATAATTATAATTAAATAATGGTTTTTAATAAAAAGTTTACCAAATTGTGTTTTAAATATTTTTCTTAATTTAATAATTATTTTTCCAAAATTTTCCTAGGCTTGCACACACATGTGCATGTAAACTAGGGTTTTTAAATAAAGTAAAATCCATAATTATTAACCTTGGTGGGTTAATTGTAGGATTAATTCTTTTGGGTTATAAGCAAGTTTAATTAATTAGTTAAATTAAAAGATTACTTTAATTTGAATGGTGAGGGTGTTGACTTGTGAGAAGGAGAGAGAGAGAGAGGGCATCATGGCTCAAGCCATGCTTGCCATTAATGAAGAGAGAGAGAGGAGGGTTGACAAGTGAGTGTATGAGTTGCCTCTCATTTCCTTTTGTTTTTCTCTCAAAGCCTCACACCCATACACACTCACACTCTCACACAACACACCCACTCACTCAGCAGAGCCCCAGCAGCAACAGCAGAGGCAGTGAACAGCAGCAGCACCAAGCTTCACAGCAGCAGCCACAGCCCCTCCCCTTCACCTCTCCACCTTCCTGCAGCTCCCTAGGGTCGAGAGTGAGGTATACTTCCTATCTTATCCCCTAGTTAGCGTAGATTGTGTAGTTTTGCTTCGGATATCGGGTTTTAGTGCATTTTAGTGTGATATGGGGTAATTTGTGAGATTCTTGTGCAAATGAAGTGAGTTGTGGTTTCAGTAGGTCCTTAGTAAGTTGTTGAGGCCACAGCAACCTAGTCCAACCCCTATTACGCTAAAATACCACCAATTTCACGATTCGATGCAAAATGTCGTATTTGTGCAGATTTTAGGATTTCAGTGATCTGCTTTTACTGCGTGAGTTTTTGAGTGTTTGAAACAACTTCAGAATGCTAGGCAGGCTTTTTCAGGGATTTGAGTGAAGTTCGAGCCCATTCCACCGGGGTTGGGCCGGCGACAGGCACTGTTTGGCCGGCGCCGCCGGCCTCCCTTCCCCCATTTTGGCTCGTTTTGTGCAGGGTGGTTTCTGGGTGTATTTTTCAGTGTTTGGTCTTGTTGATTTTGTGGGATCTCTTCCAGGTAAAAATCTGGGAGCTGTTCCCTATGTTGGGGTGTATGTGTTTAGTGCGACATGCACGTTTCTGTAGATCTGGTGCGTGCTACGTATCGCAGCGCGTCGGGGTGGTTCTTGGTTCAACACACACACGCGTTTTAGCGTATCGCGCACACGCGCGATTGGTTTGCGACACGAGTTTCTAGTTTGACCGTGATATCGCGTTTTTGGCGAAATTAAACTTATATGTGTAATATGTGTTGTGATTTTAGGTTCGCAGGCCAGTGAGACGGACGCCGCGAAGAAGGGCAAGCAAGTGGTTGGATACACTTAGGGCGAGACACTGTGAGTAGATTTCACATCTACGGGGATATCGCCCGCATGGCGTTATGCGTCAGGGCTGATAGGACTTTATTATTATGTATTGCATGCATCCCATAGACTGTCATCGCATATTGCATTCCCTGCCGTGTTGATATATATATTGCTTAGAACTGATAGAACACCGCACTGTTACTAACGGTTTATGTTGCACGGGCACTATTTACATGCTACACACACACCGTTAGTAATTGCCATGCCACACTCACTGTAGAACTGCCATGATTATACTGTTGTGTTATTGCTGTAGTTCACCATACATGTGATTGACTATGATTTCCTGGACATTTGGGAGCCGCATGACATCTTTAAAAACGGAAACTATTTTAAAAAGCGGCTTTCCCTTATATACCTGCCATGGATTGATTATATTGTACCTCGCATTGGATTGACTTATTGATGATGGATTTTTCATGTGATTTCTAGTTTTGAGGACCGTGGAAATATTTAAGGAAATGATGCATTATTTGAAAACCCGGTACCTCGTGATATGATATTTTGGTGTGTCCACCACGCGTTTTCTCGGTGCTGAGACGTGTGCTTGAAACCCGATTCGAGGAGTGGATGTTCCGTTTGCGGGTTCGTGGTGGGCCCGGTATGGTTCCCCTCGGCGAGATGATCGATGGGATTTGCCGATTGAGCCTGGAGGCGGGCGAGTACCTACCGGTGATTGGTTGGACCTGGCAGTTGTCCGGAGGATACTGACCAGAGTCGAGTGATGGATGCGGGATGACCGTGCTGCCGGGGCCGAGGGCCGATACCGCAGACGGACCCCGTGGGGCCGGTCCGGATTGACGGCGCCCGATATTCGAGGATTTACGTGTCGATGCTGGACACGAGTATTTATTATGTTTTGGGTGCCGATGTTGGGCACTCGTGATTCCTCCGAGATATACAGGATTTGAAGGCCGATGGGTGTGCCGGCGCCTGAGTATATGTGGGATTTGGGTGCAGTTTAAGACACCGATCATTGTTTTCCATGTTGACATGGTCCATGTAGATATTATTTATCCCATACTCAGTATTGATCTCTATACATCTCATCCTGTGGCATTTACCTGTTAGAGTACATGCATTACTAGTGCATCCTCTATGTGACATGCATTGATATCATCTGCTGGCATTAGTAGAGCCACGCTATATGTGCATGCTTGCGATCACCTTTATATGTTATCTCTATTCACGAGTTGGCAACTCACCCCCGTTGTGCCACAGTGTTTGCAGGTTGCCCTTGGGAGTAGTCACGGCTGGCTGTTACCTCATCTTTTGGCACAGATACCCTTTTGAGCAGAGATAGCCTTTGCTGATAGGTGGGTTTTGTACGGTATCTGTTATCTTTCAGATGTATATTGATGTATCTAGTACTCTCCATCTACCTTTCTGTATTGACTTAGAGACAGTTGAGAGGACGATATGCATGACTTTATATTCTGGTGTTGTGCTCGCATGTGAGCCGACTTTACTTTTGCAGTCTCATCTTTTATGATATTGTCCTTGCTTTACTGTGTATTCTTCGCTACGGCGTCGTATATCTCATTGTGATGTTTCATTCATTTTACTCGTCATTTTATTACACCATGTTTCTATCTGACTGGCGGGGCAAATGTTTTTAAAAGGAAATGTTACCAAAATTTTAAAACTTATAACTTTTGAACTTAAAAAGGATTTCTACTAAATAAAATGGAAGTTTTCAGACATGTACGATTGTTTTTACAAAAATGTTTTAAATCACTCTATATTTATTGGTTTTGATTTCTGGGTTCGGCTTACTTAGCCGCGTTACGCCTGTAGACGTTGCGTGGTTAAGTGCCGGTCACGAGTCGAATTCTCGGGTCGTGACAAAGTTGGTATCAGAGCGTAGGTTTTACCTTCGGAGTGTAGGATGACCCTGGTATGATGGAGTAGGTAGCTACAGCAGGGTAGTGTAGCGTGCGTATGTTCCGCGGCATACTCACGACACGGTACTCCGCTTACGCGACCTTAGGACTTACTGATTTGATCCCTCCTTATATTCTTGCGATTCGATTTCCGTGTTCTTATCGAATCCAAATTTTCTTTCAGCCATTATGCCGCCTAAGACTACGAGGGCACTGAGAGCGGCCGCGAGGGCCGAGATTCGTGTTGACTCGTCCGAGACGAGGACTGATCCGGGCAGTGCACCCGTTGTACCCGAGCAGGCTGTTCCTGCCTTGACAGAGCAGATCGCCACGTTAGGGGCTGGTATGCAGGAGATGCGCCAGACGGTGGGATCTAGCATGCAGGAGATGCGCCAGATGATAGGATCGCTTGTTGAGACGCTTCGAGCGCAGCGACCAGAGGTAGCTCCACCAGTTCCAGAGACCGCTATGGTACCTACCGCACAGCCAGTTGCCCCTGCAGCCACGGAGGTGATTACAGTATCGCTATCAGAGTTCATGAGGCTGAAGCCTCCGGTTTTCACAGGCACCGATACAGCCGAGGACCCACAGTCTTTCATAGACAGGATGGCCAGGATATGCCGTTCCCTCAGATGTGCAGATGCGAGATGGGTCGAGTTTGCGAGCTTTCGCCTGGAAGGTCTTGCGCAGAAATGGTGTGATTCAGTGGAGAAGGGCAGAGCATCAGGTCTTCCTCCTATGACTTGGACGGAGTTTGTGACCATATATCTAGCCCGTTTCCTTCCCCGGAGTGTTAGAGATGCCCGAGCACGCAGGTTTGAGTCCTTGCGCCAGACGCCAGGGATGACAGTGGCAGAGTATGACGTACTGTTTACAGAGCTAGCAGTCTACGCCCCACGTTTAGTGGCTACCGAGGAGCTGCGAGTCCGGAGATTTGTTCGAGGCTTGCATTCACCAGTGTTCCTCGCGATCAGCGCGCAGCACTACGAGACCTATGCAGCAGCTGTAGACGCAGCCCTACTGGTCGAGGAGCACCTTGTTGAGACTTCGGTACTTCCAGAGCCGAAGAGAGTTCGTACCAGTATTTCCGCACGGAGGCAGTCATTCAGACGCCGCGACAGGTATCGTTCCGGTATGAGGAGTAGCAGAGATTCGGGACGAGGTCGGATGTTTAGTTCGTATCCCCAGGAAGGTCAGCAGTCGCCGCGAGGTTGCTACAGATGTGGCAGCCTACTTCACCTCGTTCGAGATTGTCCAGAGACACACCGGAGGGAGGCGGCAGCACCGCATGTTACCTTACCACCTTCACCACCCCAGAGGGCGTTGCCCGTTGTGCCTACCGTTGCTCCGCGCCAGACTTACGCACAGAGAGGTCGTGGGCGTGGAGGAGTTGCTAAGAGGGGACGAGATGACCGAGGCCGAGGTCAGTCAGTTACAGGTGGTGGACAGGCGAGGGTCTTTGCTTTGACACATCGGGACGCGCAGGCGTCCAATGCAGTGGTTTCAGGTATCCTCCATGTATGTTCAGTTGATGCACGTGTATTGTTCGATCCCGGATCCACACACTCATACGTATCCACGCACTTTGTGCCGAGTTTGGGTAGAGAGTCCGGCTGGCTTGATCAGCCTCTTGTGGTGACTACTCCTGTGGGAGAGTCGTTTGTTGCTAGGCACGTGTTCCGATCCTGTATCGTCTGTATTGGCGAGAGAGAGTTGCCTGTCGACTTGATCCTTCTGGAGATGTTGGACTTCGACGTTCTTTTGGGCATGGATTGGTTAGCCACGTGCTATGCTTCTGTGGACTGCCGTGAGAAGACAGTTAGATTCTGTTTCCCCGGCGAGTCGGTTTTTGTTGTGATGGGGGACCGTGGTGCCGCCCCTCACAGTATGATTTCTTCTTTTCTCGCTGGACAGCTTTTGAGGAAGGGATGTCAGGGATTTCTCGCCTATGTTTGCGATGCTCGCGCTACAGAGGTTCCATTGGATCAGGTTCCGGTTGTTAGCGAGTTTCCTGATGTGTTCCCTGACGAGCTTTCTGGGTTGCCGCCCGAGCGCGACCTTTCTTTCTGTATTGATCTGGTTCCTGGTTCGGGGCCTATTTCCATACCGCCTTATCGGATGGCCCCGGCGGAACTTCGAGAGTTGAAGGAGTAGTTGCAAGATTTGCTGGACAAGGGACTTATTCGACCCAGTGTTTCTCCTTGGGTTGCTCCAGTCCTGTTCGTCAAGAAGAAGGACGGCAGTTTGCGTATGTGTATCGACTACCGCCAGCTGAACAGGGTGACAGTGAGGAACAGGTATCCTTTGCCGCGTATCGACGATTTGTTCGACCAGCTTCAGGGGGCAGGGTACTTTTCGAGGATCGATTTACGATCGGGCTATCATCAGCTGCGGGTTCGACAGGAGGATATTCCCAGGACAGCTTTCCGTACGCGCTATGGCCCTTACGAGTTCTTGGTGATGTCGTTCGGACTAACCAATGCGCCAGCAGCCTTCATGGATTTGATGAACCGTATTTTCCGACCTTATTTGGATCTGTTCATCATAGTCTTCATTGACGATATCTTGGTGTATTCCCGGAGTTGTGAGGAGCATGAGCAGCACCGGCGGATTACATTGCAGACCTTGAGGGAGCACCAGCTTTATGCGAAATTCTCCAAGTGTGCTTTTTGGCTGGACAGCGTGGACTTCTTGGGTCACGTGATTTCACGAGACGGTATATGTGTAGACCCGAGGAAGATCGAGGCCGTTCAGTGTTGGCCCAGACCCACATCGGTGACGGAGATTCGCAGCTTTTTGGGATTGCCCGGTTACTACAGGCGTTTTGTGCAGGATTTCTCCAGTATTGCTACACCGTTGACCGGGTTGACCCGGAAGGGAGTTCCCTTCGAGTGGACGGAGGAGTGCGAGCACAGTTTTCAGCAGTTACGGACACGGCTGACGACGGCACCGGTGTTATCTTTACCTTCCGTATCGGGCGGACTTGTGGTCTTTTGTGATGCTTCTTGAGTGGGGCTGGGATGCGTTTTGATGCAGCACGACAGGGTGATCGCGTATGCTTCGCGACAATTGAAGAGACATGAACAAAACTACCCCACTCATGATTTGGAGATAGCAGCAGTGGTCTTCGCACTTAAGATCTGGTGACATTATCTCTACGGCGAGTCGTGCCAGATATTTACGGATCACAAGAGTTTGAAATACATATTCCAGCAGCGGGACCTGAACCTTCGACAGCGTCGATGGATGGAATTAGTGAAGGATTACGACTGCGAGATCTTATATCACCCGGGCAAGGCAAATGTGGTGGCGGATGCTTTGAGCAGGAGGCCCGGGGGTAGTTTAGCTTGTTTGAGCGCAGCCCAGGGACAGTTATCCGCCGATTGGCAGATATTATGCGACAGTCGAGTACAGTTCGAGTTCACGTCGATTGGAGGACAGATAGCGCATGTCCGTGCACGGCCACAGTTGATCGATCGTATACGTGAGGCACAGCTCAGTGATGACCGATGTTCAGAGATCATGGCACAGATTGGACAAGGCAGATTTTCCGAGTTCGTGATCGATGACCAGGGAGTACTACGATTTGGAGTCAGACTGTGCGTACCAGATGCTGAGGGACTAAGGCGCGAGATTCTTGAGGAGGCACATCGATCGGTGTACAGCGTCCATCCCGGGTCCACCAAGATGTATCATGAGATGAGAGATGTTTACTGGTGGGACGGGATGAAGAGGGACATTACAGATTTTGTATCGAGATGCCTGACTTGTTAGCAAGTCAAGGCTGAGCACCAGAGGCCCGCGGGAGAGCTACAGCCGTTACCCATTCCGGAGTGGAAATGGGAACAGATTTCGATGGACTTCGTGGTGGGTCTACCCAGGACTAGTCGGGGGTATGACTCCATCTGGGTGATCGTGGATCGTTTGACGAAAGCGGCTCACTTCCTACCGGTGAAGACGACTTTCGGGTTTACTCAGTATGCCCAGATCTACATTGACGAGATAGTGCGACTACACGGAGTCCCGACGTGCATTGTGTCCGACAGAGGCACCCAGTTTACCAGTAGACTTTGGCAGAGGCTTCAGGAGGCTTTAGGCACTCGCTTGAGTTTCAGCACGGCTTTTCATCCGCAGACCGACGGACAGTCAGAGCGGACCATTCAGACTCTCGAGGACATGCTCAGAGCTTGTGTACTAGATTTCGGAGGTAGCTGGGATCATCATTTGCCCTTAGTAGAGTTCTCCTACAATAACAGCTACCAGGAGACTATTCAGATGGCACCATTTGAGGCTCTTTATGGGAGGAGATGCAGGTCACCTACTTGTTGGACAGAGCTCAGTGAGAGCAGTATCTTAGGGCCACAGATCGTTGAGGAGACGACCGCGAAGATCCAGTTGATTCGCGATAGGATGAGAGCAGCGCAGAGTAGGCAGAGAGCGTATGCAGACCGTCGACGACGCAGACTTGAGTTTTCTGTTGGTGATCATGTTTTCTTGAGGGTCTCCCCAATGAAAGGTGTGATGAGGTTTGGGAAGAAGGGGAAACTCAGTCCCAGGTATGTGGGCCCCTTCGAGATCCTCGAGCGTGTCGGTGCAGTAGCTTACCGGTTAGCCCTTCCGCCCAGCTTTCCAGATGTGCACCCCGTATTCCATGTCTCGATGCTCCGCAGATATCTTCATGATCCTTCGCATGCGATTCAGCATCCGACGATCCAGCTTGAGCGCGATCTTTCCTATGCAGAGCAGCCGGTGATGATCTTAGATCGACAAGTGAAGAAATTGAGATCGAAGGACATTCCATCAGTTAAGGTACTTTGGCGTGGTCAGAACCGTGAGGAGGTCACTTGGGATACTGAAAGCGAGATGATGAAGACGTATCCCCATCTTTTTGAAGGTAACCTTAGTTAGATTTTTGAAATTCGGGGACGAATTTCTTTAAGGGGGAGAGATTGTAACACCTTAGGATAAGGGCTAGTGTATAATTATAATTAAATAATGGTTTTTAATAAAAAGTTTACCAAATTGTGTTTTAAATATTTTTCCTAATTTAATAATTATTTTTCCAAAATTTTCCTAGGCTTGCACACACATGTGCATGTAAACTAGGGTTTTTAAATAAAGTAAAATCCATAATTATTAACCATGGTGGGTTAATTGTAGGATTAATTCTTTTGGGTTATAAGCAAGTTTAATTAATTAGTTAAATTAAAAGATTACTTTAATTTGAATGGTGAGGGTGTTGACTTGTGAGAAGGAGAGAGAGAGGGGGCATCATGGCTCAAGCCATGCTTGCCATTAATGAAGAGAGAGAGAGGAGGGTTGACAAGTGAGTGAATGAGTTGCCTCTCATTTCCTTTTGTTTTTCTCTCAAAGCCTCACACCCACACACACTCACACTCTCACACAACACACCCACTCACTCAGCAGAGCCCCAGCAGCAACAGCAGAGGCAGTGAACAGCAGCAGCACCAAGCTTCACAACAGCAGCCACAGCCCCTCCCCTTCACCTCTCCACCTTCCTGCAGCTCCCTAGGGTCGATAGTGAGGTATACTTCCTATCTTATCCCCTAGTTAGCGTAGATTGTGTAGTTTTGCTTCGGATATCGGGTTTTAGTGCATTTTAGTGTGATATGGGGTAATTTGTGAGATTCTTGTGCAAATGAAGTGAGTTGTGGTTTCAGTAGGTCCTTAGTAAGTTGTTGAGGCCACAGCAACCTAGTCCAACCCCTATTACGCTAAAATACCACCAATTTCACGATTCGATGCAAAATGTCGTATTTGTGCAGATTTTAGGATTTCAGTGATCTGCTTTTACTGCGTGAGTTTTTGAGTGTTTGAAACAACTTCAGAATGCTAGGCAGGCTTTTTCAGGGATTTGAGTGAAGTTCGAGCCCATTCCACCGGGGTTGGGCCGGCGACAGGCACTGTTTGGCCGGCGACGCCGGCCTCCCTTCCCCCATTTTGGCTCGTTTTGTGCAGGGTGGTTTCTGGGTGTATTTTTCAGTATTTGGTCTTGTTGATTTTGTGGGATTTCTTCCAGGTAAAAATCTGGGAGCTGTTCCCTATGTTGGGGTGTGTGTGTTTAGTGCGACATGCACGTTTCTGTAGATCTGGTGCGTGCTACGTATCGCAGCGCGTCGGGGTGGTTCTTGGTTCAACACACACACGCGTTTTAGCATATCGCGCACACGCGCGATTGGTTTGCGACACGAGTTTCTAGTTTGACCGTGATATCGCGTTTTTGGCGAAATTAAACTTATATGTGTAATATGAGTTGTGATTTTAGGTTCGCAGGCCAGTGAGACGGACGCCGCGAAGAAGGGCAAGCAAGTGGTTGGATACACTTAGGGCGAGACACTGTGAGTAGATTTCACATCTACGGGGATATCGCCCGCATGGCGTTATGCGTCAGGGCTGATAGGACTTTATTATTATGTATTGCATGCATCCCATAGACTGTCATCGCATATTGCATTCCCTGCCGTGTTGATATATATATTGCTTAGAACTGATAGAACACCGCACTGTTACTAACGGTTTATGTTGCACGGGCACTATTTACATGCTACACACACACCGTCAGTAATTGCCATGCCACACTCACTGTAGAACTGCCATGATTATACCGTTGTGTTATTGCTGTAGTTCACCATACATGTGATTGACTATGATTTCCTGGACATTTGGGAGCCGCATGACATCTTTAAAACGGAAACTATTTTAAAAAGCGGCTTTCCCTTATATACCTGCCATGGATTGATTATATTGTACCTCGCATTGGATTGACTTATTGATGATGGATTTTTCATGTGATTTCTAGTTTTGAGGACCGTGGAAATATTTAAGGAAATGATGCATTATTTGAAAACCCGGTACCTCGTGATATGATATTTTGGTGTGTCCACCACGCGTTTTCTCGGTGCTGAGACGTGTGCTTGAAACCCGATTCGAGGAGTGGATGTTCCGTTTGCGGGTTCGTGGTGGGCCCGGTATGGTTCCCCTCGGCGAGATGATCGATGGGATTTGCCGATTGAGCCTGGAGGCGGGCGAGTACCTACCGGTGATTGGTTGGACCTGGCAGTTGTCCGGAGGATACTGACCAGAGTCGAGTGATGGATGCGGGATGACCGTGCTGCCGGGGCCGAGGGCCGATACCGCAGACGGACCCCGTGGGGCCGGTCCGGATTGACGGCGCCCGATATTCGAGGATTTACGTGTCGATGCTGGACACGAGTATTTATTATGTTTTGGGTGCCGATGTTGGGCACTCGTGATTCCTCCGAGATATGCAGGATTTGAAGGCCGATGGGTGTGCCGGCGCTTGAGTATATGTGGGATTTGGGTGCAGTTTGAGACACCGATCATTGTTTTCCATGTTGACATGGTCCATGTAGATATTATTTATCCCATACTCAGTATTGATCTCTATACATCTCATCCTGTGGCATTTACCTGTTAGAGTACATGCATTACTAGTGCATCCTCTATGTGACATGCATTGATATCATCTGCTGGCATTAGTAGAGCCACGCTATATGTGCATGCTTGCGATCACCTTTATATGTTATCTCTATTCACGAGTTGGCAACTCACCCCCGTTGTGCCACAGTGTTTGCAGGTTGCCCTTAGGAGTAGTCACGGCTGGCTGTTACCTCATCTTTTGGCACAGATACCCTTTTGAGCAGAGATAGCCTTTGCTGATAGGTGGGTTTTGTACGGTATCTGTTATCTTTCAGATGTATATTGATGTATCTAGTACTCTCCATCTACCTTTCTGTATTGACTTAGAGACAGTTGAGAGGACGATATGTATGACTTTATATTCTGGTGTTGTGCTCGCATGTGAGCCGACTTTACTTTTGCAGTCTCATCTTTTATGATATTGTCCTTGCTTTACTGTGTATTCTTCGCTATGGCGTCGTATATCTCATTGTGATGTTTCATTCATTTTACTCGTCATTTTATTACACCATGTTTCTATCTGACTGGCGGGGCAAATGTTTTTAAAAGGAAATGTTACCAAAATTTTAAAACTTATAACTTTTGAACTTAAAAAGGATTTCTACTAAATAAAATGGAAGTTTTCAGACATGTACGATTGTTTTTACAAAAATGTTTTAAATCACTCTATATTTATTGTTTTTGATTTCTGGGTTCGGCTTACTTAGCCGCGTTACGCCTGTAGACGTTGCGTGGTTAAGTGCCGGTCACGAGTCGAATTCTCGGGTCGTGACACTTTCAAAAACTCGTCCCAACTGGTTATGGAGTGGGAAGCGGTGCTATACAGCCATTTTTCAGCAAGATCGCATAAAGTGAACGGAATGACCCGTAGCCGTATAGCATCGTCCGACACCTGGGTAGTTTTCATCATGGCACATACATTTTGGAACTTGTGGATGAAGATATAGTCATCTTCAGATTCAAGCCCATGAAATTTCGGAAGCATGTTAATGAAGTGGTGCTTAATTTCAAAATTATCCCCATTGGCTGGTGGAAGAGAAAGACAGATGGGAAGTGCAGAACGGGTGGGATAGAAACGATCCTGGAGCGCGATTCGCTGCGGCGCTACAACAGGCGGTGGACGTGGGTTAGTTGCCTCCATAGGAGGTGGAGTCAATCCCGAGGGAGTCAAAGAGATGTTTGGATTAAATCCTGACATCGCGGAAGAAGAGGTTGGTGATGGTGAAGGTGAGGATGTATGAACAGAATTCCGGTCAACGTCGGAGTTGGCCGGCAAAGGTAAGGGTGAAAGAGGCGTGGACGGAGTTTCGACGTCTGAGTCTATCGCGTAGTCGGTAGCGACTAACGTAATGCGGACTAGGCGGGCGCTAGTGTCCCGAGTCCAAGCGGACATACACTAAACGAGTTTAGTGTAGTCAAAGCGGAGAAGGTGAAGGTAAGAAAACGTCAATGGAGAAATACGATGGGTGGTGGGTGCAAAAAAATAGATTCTGGCGACAAGGGCAAGTTTTTATAAAAGTTTTTGGTTTTGTGTTTTTTCTTTCTTTTTTTTTGAAAGAGCTTTACAGAAATATGTACGGGCTTACGGCTTCTAGCAATCACAAACAAGATATGCACACTCACACCTAGATCTAGGGTCACCTAGGTCAGCTAGACAGCTCCTAACTGTTCCAAAGGGCTAGAAATAGGACCTCAAACCGCCTCTTCTCCAACAATTGCGGCCAGGGAAGTGCCAGGTAAGTGGGAGGCTCCCCACTACGTAAGTAGTGGTCCTAATTAAGTAACCACTTGCCTTGGACATACTTGCCTAGACACCGCAAAAGTCAGGATAGGATAAACGGCCGATGCCTGTAACTAGTCCTCTGTCCTATTTGAGCGCGAAGTCCTTAGGGCTGAGTCTAATATTTTTTAATTTAAGCAATGGTCAATGCATATGCTTTTTGTGATTTCTAGGGTCCTGGGAAGGGTGATGAAATCCCCACCCAATCTGAATTGGTTTCAAGCACCTTAAAGTCCGTATTAATATATGCAAAGCAGTAACAATCAACTGCATACAATTTTTATTTTTAGCGCGGCGCAAAGAATCCTGAACAAAGACAATTTATTGGAAGGGGGAAGAGAGTTTGCGCAAAGAATGCTGCAGAAAACACAGTTTAATGGAGTTCAGAGGAGTGGGAAAGAAGTAAGAAATACTCACAAAAAAACTGAAACCCTGAAGCCAACGAATGGTCGCGGTTCCGCGGCCAGACACGTGCTTTTGCCGCGGTTCCGCGACAAGAAGGAAGAATTGTT